>RJWK010005737.1:35291-54653 GCA_004363435.1 Platanista minor
TTTTTTTTCCCCAGTACGTGGGACTCTCACTGTTGTGGCCTCCCCCTACGGGGCACAGCCTCCGGACGCACAGGCTCAGTGGCCATGGCTCACGGGCCCAGCCGCTCCGTGGCATGTGGGATCTTCCCGGACCAGGGCACGAACCCGTGTCCCCTGCATCAGCAGGTGGACTCTCAACCACTGCACCACCAGGGAAGCCCTAGAGTATATTTTAAAGCAGTATTCTCTTGGGCAAATCTTTATTCTCCTCTTCTTGCAAATGAAATTAAAGAAAGATACGCTTTTTGTTTTCCTTTTAAAAGTACTTTGTAGTAAAGTGTACTTAATTAAAAGGGCAATAACAAAAGAGCTCGATGATTCTGGAAGTTGACAGCCAATGTGATTAACCCACAGCAGGCGGATTACAACAAACATAGTTTATCTTCATCAACAAGCACTTTCAGAATTTAGCATTAGAAATGGATTTCAAGTTCAAAATATTCTCTCCAAAATGAATGTATTTCTTCTACACACCCTGAATTCTTACTATATATGTATATATACATATATATACACACATATACAATAGATAGGTAATTTTACTTAAAATAATTTTTTAAATGTACGTAAAATGCTACTTTTACACCCCTTTAATTCGAAGTCTATTTTATATACATACATTTGTGTGTGTATAATTTATGTTTAAAATAAATATTTAAAAAATCAATTTACAATTTATACCGTAGATTCACCTTAGTGGCTAAAAATGATCCAATAGAATATTTAAGGATATGGCGGGAGACAGCTAGAAGTTACACTCTTTTAGCCATGAGAGTCTAAGGAAAAATTCTCTGTGCATGTTGCCTCGATGTGACTAGAAGCAAAGAACCCTGAGATTCTATCCTAGGTCAGTCATTAAATCAAGCAAATGATTTAACATCCATATCTTAAGTATCCTATCTATAAAATGGGGAAATTTATTTTCATGTGTCAGTGAAGTAATCAGTATTACACTACTTAAAAATAATTTTCAAAGAAGTGAAATGAATGTGTGGCATATGCGCCAAGTACTATGCTTTCCACATACGATTTAGTAATCCTACAAGACAGATATAAAATACAAACTTCATAACCTCACATATCCAGCAATCTCCTATCAAAAAATATTTATCAAGATTATACTGTGTGCCAGCAATGAACAAGATAGATATGGTCCTGTCTTCACAGGTCCTACATTCTAGAGGGAGACAAACAACAAACAAGTAAATAAAGAAGAGAACTAATAAAATACTGTTAAAAGAACTGTACAGTTCTCTCACTCCTTACTCTAATAGAACACTTACCACACAATTATATATGTGCATGTGTGTGTATGTATGTTTCTATTAACTGAAGTACTCTTAAGGAGATGGACCACGTCTTATATCATCCAAAACTTAGCACAATAATTGAGAGAGTAGCATTTTACAGACCAACTCTTCCACCAAGAACTACTATAAAAGTTCAGGATAACCCAGCTCTTTGACAGATTGGAAAGCAATAATGTTAATCAGGATTTAAAAGGACAGGAGTCCCCCCAAAGATAAATGTATTGATGTGAACCCACGATTCTGTTTCTGGTTCCCAAAAGGCATTTTCAGATTCCTGAGATGAAAATGGCAAGAAGACAAGAAGTCAGAATGAAGCAGGTAAGAGGTAATAAAGATGAGCAGATGATACCAAAGAGGCAAAAATTCTTACCAAAAAGGATGAACCCTGGTGGCGCAGTGGTTGAGAGTCTGCCTGCCGATGCAGGGGACGTGGGTTCGTGCCCTGGTCCGGGAGGATCCCACGTGCCGTGGAGCGGCTGGGCCTGTGAGCCATGGCCGCTGGGCCGGCGCGTCCGGAGCCTGTGCTCCGCAACGGGAGAGGCCACAACAGTGAGAGGCCTGCGTACTGCAAAAAAAAAAAAAGGATGAACCCTGACTAAAAAACAAAGCAAACAAACAAAAAACGCCAGAAAATATAAAACAGGCTTTCCACTGAGACTCTCCAAGGGCTACAATCTAGGAATAAGGGCAAACTGGAAATAATCCAACCTTTAGAAATATTGAAACTCAGACTCAAATTCCATAACCCCTGAGTGGATCAAGATGATGGGTCCACATTCTATGCCTAACAGCTTAAAAATGTAAACACTAGAAAAAGAAAACATAATCCAGAGACTCTGTATAACTTTTTTTTATTGAATATGCAAAGTATTCAATCAAAACTTACCAGATATTCCAGGAGATAGAACTAAATGACTGAAGTCCAAAAAATAAAATAAAATATAGAAGTAGATTCACAGATGACTCAGATAGTGGTATTATCAATTTAAAATAACTATATTTTATATGTTTATGAAATTAAATGAAAATATTTACCAGAGAACTGGAGCCTGTAAAAAAATTACCAAATTAAAATTTTGGAACTGACATATACAATAACCAACATTAAGAAACTCAATAAAGCATATTAGATGCCATAGAAAAGAGTATTAGTGAAATGGAATACAAGTCAGTTAAAAAAAAAAAAACCTACATGAAAGCAGAGATTAAAAAAAAAAAGATATAAAAGACAGAATGTAAGAAATATATGGGACATGGAGAAAAAGTCTATCACATATATAATTGAAATCCCAAAAGAAAAAAGAGAAAGAGATAAGGGAAGAAACCATATTTGAAAGACACTAGCCAAGAATTTCCAAACCAATGAAAGACATCAAGCAACAGAATTAGGAAGTGCTATAAACCCAAAGCAAAATAAATACAAAGAAAACATCTAGATACACTTCCAAAAACCAAAGAAGAAATTCTTAAAAGCAACTAGGGACAAAAACAAAAACAAAAATATGTTCAAATAAGCAACAATAAGATTGACATCTGATTTCCCAACAGGAATGAAACCAGAGGAGAATGAAGTGATATCTTCTAAATTAAGACAACTTCTAGCCAGAATTCTTTACCTAGAAAGATACTTCTAAAAAATAAAGGGCAAATAAAGATTATGTCAGACAAACAAAATTAGAGAACACTTATTGGCAGCAGATCCATTCTCCAACCCCCCACCCCTACAAACACTAGAGGTTCTTCAGGCAAAAGAAAATACGTCTAAATATGCAGAAAAGAATGGAGTGCAACAGAATGAGTAAATATGTGGAAAATATAAATGAATTTGATTCTGTAAAACAATACATATTGTGTCTTATGGAAGTTAAAATATATATAGAACTAAAATACATGAAAAGAATAGCAACAAGTCATATTTAAAATTGTTTCATTGCCTAGGAAGTGATGATTAATAACCACTATAAAAGCACTAATTTCTAGCGTACTTTACTGAGTAAAAGATTTGTGCTCTAATATCTAAAATAGGTAACAGCAAATTATGGCTAAGGGCCAAATCCAACCCACCATGTATTTTTGTATCACCTGAAAGCTAAGAATGGTTTTACATTCTTAAATAGCAGAAAAAAAATCAAAAGAAGAATAGAATCTTTATAGAGTACTTTACAATATGTCATGCATTGCTCTAGATCTTTGCATTTATTAGTTCATTTAATATTTGCAACAACCTGGTGAAGTAAGTACTATTACTCATTGGATAGATAAGGAAATTGTAGCTTCTAGATAGGTTAACTAAATAGTCAATGATAACACAGCTAATGATCAGTTCCTCTGACGTTCAAACCCAGGGAGTCTTGCCCCAGAGGCTGTGATCTTAATGTACTTCCCTCATGTGCACGTATATCTAGGCCTTCCATCAGGAGACTATCTTATCTACACAAAGCCATGACTTCACTATGCGAACCATGACACTCCACTTTTCAATCTCTGTTCTCTCCACACTCAGAATCTCTCTGTACACAGTTTCTGCTTGCTTAGGATGTCTGACTTTTTTTTTTTTCTATCAAAAGCTCTGTGAAGACTTAAAACTTCTAAGTTCTTAGAACTTCTAAGTTCTGAAAGCTGCTTTGACAATTACAATCCACAAATGTTTTCCTTGTTCTGTTTCCATGGCACCTAAAAACATAATCTGTTCCCACATCAATACATTCTTTCCTATGTATTACATTAGAAATTCTTTCCAATTCATTATTTGTATGTCTGTCTCCCCAGCAAGAATGTAAGTTCATTTGGGTCCAATAAGTTTCATACAATACCCGCACGCATCAGTGTCTCAATGCTTGGGTCAATAAAGGAACGAATTAGTGGTAACCATCGGTACAGATGAAAGAAAAAAAAATGCTTTAAGGGCAGTGTCTTTCCATTAATTATATAACTTTTCTTTCCTCATCTGTAAAATGAAGATTTGATTTGATCAGAATCACAATCCACCTAATAGTTACTTTTTATCCATGTAATGTAATATCTCTTCGCTCTCTTCATCAAGGTAGATGATAAATGATAGGTAGGTAGGTAGGTAGGTAGGTAGGTAGAACAACAGAACAGAAAACTCTAAAATTGGATTAGCTTAATACAACTGAACTAATTATAGCTTAATCTATTTTAACTTATCTGCCCCAACAATTGGTCACTCTTTAAATAAATCTATTTTTGTCAAAAAATGAAATACAATGCAACCTTTAAAAATAACAGGACAGTACTATGGGTATTGATAAGAAATGATCCCAAAATATGGTAAAGAAAGAGAGAGACATGAAGGATGAAACAAAATGGGTTCTCTTTGTGTTTTAAACAATGTAATATGTGGATATATGTAGAGAAGATTTCAGATGAATATAGAAAGAATTTATTCCAGTGGTTACCTCAGGAGAAAAAAACTGGCTTAAGCATCAGCATAGAAGGAAAATAGAATTTTACACTAGATTGTCTTCTGTATATTTAAAATTGAGTATCAATGCATGTATCACCATAGAAACATAAATTAATAAAATCAAAAATTAATAGTAATTCCTATGCTTGCTCTTAGAAAGTATGCAGTCAAGGAATGTAGCTTCTAAATGAGAGTAAACACCATGAGTTGCAGCAACCACAAATTCTCAACCTTGAGAAATGAGAAAATCAAACACAGTAGTAAATGACAGAAAGCAAACGTTTACTTGTACTAAATAGGATTGCCCTTAATTAAACATAAATAAATGGTGTCTGGTGCAAAACTAGGCCTGGTAGGTTTCTTTCGAAACTGAATGCAATGGATTTTGTTCAACATTTTCTCAGTCTCTCCCTCCCCATCCCCTCTCCCCTCTCCCTCTCTGCTTCCTTACTTGCCCTCTAACCTTCTTTGAGTAGTGTTGTAAACACTCAACTGATTTAAAAAATGGCAACAAGGCAGCAAAATTAAATGATAAAAACACTTTTGTGTTTTCCTTACTGCAAACATACAAACATGTATCAATTTCTTCAAAACTAATTTTTTTCTAAGAAACAATCTACAAAGAACAAATGTTTGCTGATGGTGATGACTATAATAAGAAAAGTTTGTCACTATTGCTTAGCATCTGTAACTAGGAAACCCATTTTGATTGTATGTCTTGAAACAGGCTTAATTATTTAGCTACAGGAAGTGGGGGAGAGAACCCTTCTGTTTCCAATATTCATGAAAAAAGTCTTAATTTCAGAGAAAAGATAAATTCAGATACACTGAAATGAGATCCTCTCCCTGCTAAAATGTTCTGGAGACACTCTGCAGACCAGAGCTGCTTCTCTTCTGCTTCCTACTCCATCTCTCCCCTTGACACAGGGCACTGCTTATTTAGAAGATAAATCTAAACTGCATAATTTGGAAGAAAGAATACATAGAAATATCCCACACCCTGAGAGTTTACAAAAGGAGAAACCTCTCTCCACTGGAGATCTGCTTATTTGCTTGAAGGCTCAGAATTTAATCAGATGCCTCTGATAAGTGAAATAAGTCAGTTTTTCTCAGAAAGCAAAGAAAGCTAAGAATTTATTAGAAATGTAGCTGCTTTAAAAGGTCTGACAGTAAGGATTTCTACAAAACTGGCTTGGCAGTAATTGCACCATTAACAGACCCAAAGGCAGAAGGAATCCCAACTTTCGGAACAGAACTCCCTCACATCTATAACTTTTAATACTGGTCAGCCACTTTCATGGGTCAACTGAACAAGACAGCAAAACCTTATTGTAGCCAGGGGCAAGATCTGCAAGCAGTTTCCAATGATTCATTTCCCTCGCTGTATTTTCCTTCCATTCATATGCAAATCCGCATGCATCTCAGGCCCCTTTCTTCCTGTAGCCCAGCCAGGGACTCCCCCTTTAGCTGTAACCTCCACTTCCAATTCCCTCTGGTTTACTTAAGTCTGTAAATATGCCTTTCTTCCTAAAGATCTGGATCCCCTCTAATCCTTTTACTAACCCGTGTATCCATGGTTAAGATTTCCCTCTACTCATCCCTCTAATTTGCCATTCATGAATGTCATTCATTTGTTCATTCATTCAATAAGTATTCTTTGACCATGATGTGCGAGCACTGTTTCAAATACTAGACTCTTAAGAGTAAACAAAACAGACCAAAAAATTAGCAATGAGAGTATAGATGGTAATAGCCATCTTAACAATAATTGTCCTCCACATAGACCCAATGTTAGGGGTAGAAAAACTGTTTTTAAAAAAATCTTAATAATTAATTCTAGACATTTCAAAATAAGTGAATTCAAGTATTCCTTACATATATATTTGTGCATATACATGGGGTTAATTAGTACAAGTAAACAAATTAGTTTTGTTTTTTTTTTTTTTTTTCATTAGTGCTAAAATGCTTTCAGAAAAGGTCTGGCAGTCACTACCATCATTAGGCTTGCTAAATGAATGTTTCTGCAATAAAATGTAATACGACCCTCACCATTCACTCCAGATGAAAGACCAGATATTCATCTCCAGATGAAAATTATACCTAAAAGGAATTTCTCATCAGTAAGGAAAGACCAGGGATAATTTACAGCCTTGATAAATCTCTGAATATAGCAATTAAAATAACAAGGTGATGCTTTTATTAATTGAATTATGACAATCAAAATAGCCATGCCCTTCTACCATGTCCTTAATTCAAGATTTTGAACATAAACTTTATTTAGAAAAATTGGCCAAAGATTGTGTTTACCAAATGTTTATAGTCAGTCTTCTGGAATGATATTAAAGCCAACTGTCTTTGAAAATACTACATAGCATGACTATGCCTGCTTAGCATTAAAGAAAGCAAACAAGGCACAAGGGATTTATCTTGTCATTCATCCATTTGCTGGAATCCCAAGGTGACAGGCTGCACTGGTGAAGGAGGTCCCTCTGTCCAGACCAAAGTTCATGCCCAGCATAGCCAGCAGGCAGTAGGGTTTAGTGAAGAATTGTTGGTGTCTTAGTCCATTTGGGATGCTATAACAAAATACTAGAGACTGGGTAGCTTATAAAGGACAGAAATTTCTCACATTTCTGGACGCTGGAAGTCTGAAACCATGGTGCCAACATGGTTGGCTGAGGGTTCTCTTCCGGATTGCAGACTTCTCATTGTGTCCTCACATGGTAGAAGGGGTGAGGGATCTCTGTGGAGTCACTTTTATAAGAGTACTAATCCTACTCATAAGGGGTCCACCCTTAAGAACCTCTCAAAGGCCTTACCTTCTAATGCCATCACGCTAGGCATTAGGATTTCAACATATGAATTTTGGCGAGGGGGGGACACAAAATTCAGACCATAGTAGTTGTTTCACTGCACATCCATTCCCAACCACTTCTACCTTGCCATTTTCCCCCATAAAGGATTGAAAACTAAATACTCATTTTTCCTTACTTCCCTTAGAGTGGCCATGTAACACAGTCTTACCAATATGTAAGAGAAAAAACCTGCTAAGGGTACAAAAGAAGGGCTTCTAGGAAAGCCCTTTTCTTTCAAATTAAAGAGGCATTTGTGACTGCTCTCCCTTCTTCCTGCTTTTAAAGTAAAAATGAGTCCCTGAGCTGTGGAAGACACCAATGCTGTGAAGTTGAGAAGTCAACATGCTAAAGATAGGTTCAAGGGGCCTGAGTCTTCACTGACGTTACCTAGCCACCGCACCAAGCACAGGACTACTTCCCTACAGATTTCTTCTTCTGTGAGAATAAAACCCTACTTTCTTCAGCTCTGGTTAGCTGCATTTTTTGATACTTGTAGCTTAAAGCTACTGAAACAGCGCATGAGCTAGTAAATAGGGCAAATCCAATTTAAAATCCAAGCTCAAACATTTGATACCTGAGTGATCTCAGACAAAGTTCATCCCCTTTCCTGGTCTCATTGTCCCCACTGATACCTTTCACATATCTATAGACAGAGATTTCACAGTCCCCTCTCTACAGTTATCACTAGACTACATAAGTACCTTTTCATAAGAAATCAATCTATCTTGTCCCTAAATCATACTGATTTTTCAAATAACAAAACTATTTGAAGAGAAAACACATGACGGGATAGCAGTATAGGGAGAAAGATGCAAAGAAGATTTTTTCTAGACTTGAAATGATGTAGATGAGAATGTATAGGGAAAATAAATGCTTACAAAGGAGATAAAAATTAACATTCCTTTTCATATTGATGTGTTGCCCAACTTGAATCCTTTCACATTTTCCAGGTGGCAGGAGGAGACCATTCAAATAGCAGTACCCAGAGAAGTGGGGGAGTTTAGGCCAATAATGGAGAAGCCAAGTAGAGCCAAACTCCAAGCTCTGGCAGGGAAAAAACAACAAAAAAGGCTGAAAATGTGCTTCAGGATTAAGAGACTTGGAAACCTGGAAGATGGATTATAATAATTGAGAAAGAAAAAGATCCCAAACTGCAAATAAATCTGTTGTTTAAATCCTCATGATCTCTGCACAGATTTTGAAAATGTCCTACTGCTTTTCAAGATACATATACATTAGCATTGTATAAGCAGGGAAAACAAAATGAAACAAAGCAAAACATATGAAAGAGACTGAAGTGTTGGCCAGAGAATAAGATTTTACAAAACTAAAGCCAAGAGATTGAAAAATTAAAGAGATTAAATATACATGTCTCTGGTGCAAAAGAGCTAAAATCAATACAGATGCCATTATAAGATTTCAAATGAGCAGAAACTATCTTCCAACTAAACTCTGAAATCAAAAGAGAAAATATTGTCCTCTGGAAAACTCCAACTCAATGAGTGAGAGAAGACCACCAGGAAAATAATTTTAAATCAACTGGTTTCCTGGTTTTGGAAGGGAATGTTTAATTCAATTCAACTCTCTCCTTTTACTGATGGGAGCTCACGGACCAGAGAAGTTACAGAACAAAATAAAGCATAAGCTGTGTTTCCTCTCTGTGACCTGTCTCCCCTGAGACTAACGATATCCTTCCTCTCTGAGAGAAACTAGAAAATCTTCATCTGGAACATAAAGAAAACACTGAAATGAACTTGTATCAAAGATAAAATTCTTACACTGATCAATTTCTTATCAATTTATTTCTTCTTAGCCTATCTCATTGAGATGTAGTTAGAAAACAAGGTGAGAATATTTGTGACATTATAAGGATCTCTGTTAAAAATAACTAAAAAAAGGAAAAATAGGAGGAAGGGACAAAATTTGTCCACAGTTCATATTTGCATCCACCTTGACTGACTACAGATATTCTTAACTCCCTGCACTGCACACCCACACACATCAATGCTCAGCCTAAATATCTGTTTAATCAATGCTAAATGAGACCCTCCTTCTGGCCTCCTCTGGCTGCACAGGCACCCAGAGTGAACCCAGATGGCAGCACCCGCGGATCTGCAGTTGAAGACGTAGAAGAAGGTCTTGAGCACGCAGAGGCTTCTCTTAGAAACCTGAGGGGACTGTGTACAAGAATTTTGAGTGAGGCCCAAATCCTGCAGAAGGAAAGAGGCTCCAGGGGCCTGGGGAGTGGTTTCACAGATTCCTAAGGCCAGCCTGGGTCTTCTTAGACTGGTGTGGAGGGCGAGTGGCTCTTGCAGGGTAGGAGCCTGCGGGGCTGGGTCGCGTTGTCTGTGACCTGTCTCTGACCTGTCCTCTCGATCCGAGCTCCAGAATGTTTTTTTTTTTTGCACTTGGAGGCTTCAGGGATTCAGTTCCCTGGTAAGACCTGAAGAAAGTATTTCAAAGGGAGTCCCTTTGGACAGCTTGTCTGAGCTAAGGCCTCTGGAATTCTGCCACCCCATTGTTTTGAAAAACTCCAAATCCAACCTGCTTTTTTAGGCCATTTATTGGATCCCAATATCTTGAAATGTTGCAGTATCTACCGTTCAGTAAGTCAGACATTCTCATAGCAATGTTCCTTTCAGGACTTTGCCCCTCACCCCCACCCCTGTTTTTGAAGACCATGTCAGAAAGAGAACTAAGTCCAGTAAAGTTGTTTTCAAGTCAGACTGCTATCAGAAGGAATTGGGTTTCTCCCTTTGTTTAAACAATTGCTTATAAATGTGTTATTACCCAGAAACATCATGCCACCTAAGAGTGGTCAGGATTCTCACACCACTACCAACCCAAAGTCATGTTTTTGGGGATAGGAGAGGGAGGATGGGGATTGTAAACAACCTGAGACTTCATCTAGTTTAAATGTGTACTTTTATAGGAAAGGTAACTGAGTTCCAGAAAAGTCTCAGTCAAAGGTTGGGATCCAGTATTCTGTCTTACCCCACACTTTTTGACTGTTAGTTTATGTTTTTCAGAAGAACAACATATTTCTTCTTAAGACGGCCTTCCAGTCAACCTTTGCACGAGAAAGATGACAGCTAAAACTGCTGTTGCTCTTAGTAAATGAAGCTGTTTGTTATTGCTCTGAGGAAGAAAAAATGATAAATGATACTAATGAGCCTAGGTTTCACTGTCAAAGGCATCACCTGAGTCCTTGGGGTAACAGACCATCTTCTCTGGCACTGGCCATTTCCCTACTGGCAAATTAAGGGAAATGACTGAACCTTGCTTCTGACAGCAGAGGACTTGGAAGACAGGAATGCCATGATGGTGCTTGTTACAACTGAGAATGTAGAATGAAGGTGAGAATGACCAAGTAGTTAGAGATACGGATGGAGACCCCATTGACAAGTGACTACGAAGAGAGTGCTGGCATTAGGGCCAAATAAGGATGAGCCCAGGACTCTCGCCCTGCTCTAATCCACCCAACTCATCCCTCCTGGGAGGCATCTCCTCATATCTAGGACAGAGTCATGGCCCTCAGGACTGATGACTCTAGATAGATCAGCTTCCTGGTCTTGTCAGAACTATGTATCCATCCAGTCACCCATTCATCTATTTATGTATTTATTCTTACCCCTCCTTGTTCTAGAAGGATTGGAGGGAGCTCAAATAAAACATAACAAAACAGTGTAAATTAAAAGCAGTAAGAAAAGAAGGAAGAACAAAAGTGAAGAACTAAAAGGGATCCAAGAATGAGACTGAAAGCAAACACCTCAAAATGCATTTTGTGATAAATTCCTCCTACTGTACCCATGTGATTTTTGTACTTTCTGTATGGGTATATAATAGATGGAAATTTTAAAATCCACTTAAAAAAAATAATAATAATTACTGAGAGAAAAATAGTACTGCATGATCTCACTTATATGTGGAATCCCCCCCAAAAAGAACTCACAGATGCAGAGAACAGATTGACAGTTGCCAGAGGCAGGGGGAAGGGTGTGAGCAAAATGAGTGAAGGGGGTCAAAAGGTACAAATTTCCAGTTATAAAATAAATAAGTCCTGGGGATGTAACGTACAGCATGGTGACTATAATTAATAAACTGTATTGCATATTTGAAAGTTGCTAAGAGAGTAGGTGTTAAAAGTTCTCATCACAAGGAAAATAGTTAACTATGTGTGGTGACAGATTAACTAGACTTCTTGTGGTGATCATTTGGCAACATATACAAATGTCAAATCATTATGTCATACACTTGAAACTAGCTTAATGTTATATATCAGTTATATCTCAAAAATAATAATAATATTTACATTAGTCATGCTTCTAACCAGTTCACTCACATTATCGCAGTATTTAATAATAACAACAACCCTATGAGAGTGATTACTGTTGTTATCGCTTTCTTAGAATTGAGAAATAGAGGATTAGGAACTTAAAGAATTCGTCGAAGATAAAACTTGGAGTCAGTTAAGGCATGCATTTAGCCAGGCTGTCAACCACAGAGTCCATACTCTTAAACTACTCTACTAAGGATGGCTCCATCTTTATGAATATTCCAGGTATTTTTTTTCACTCTTCACTGAGGACAAAACAAATTACATGTAAAAATGCATCACAGGTGGATACTTTTGTAATGAGTTAACTTTTTTAAAAGTTTCTAATTCTAATAAAAAACAACTTTTGTATAAATATGTGGAATACTGTGCTGACTTGCTCTAAAATTGCCGTATTTTATTAATGAGCTAGGGTCTTAGTCTGCTATTCAGGTCAGAGGTATGACGGCCCTCTCCTGCTAACGTGGCAAAGAAAAGGTGAGCATGTGTAGCAATCAAATCCCCACCTAACATGTAAAGATTAGTACTATGTTTGAGGAGGAGATAAGGAAAACCAAGAATACTTTCTATAGAGTGTCATTTTCTTTTAATCCAAAAAACTAAAGTTGAGAAGCCCAGATGACAGAACTTTGTATTCCATTATGTCTCATCATAATCTCACTCATTATCTCATTATCATAATGATAATCTCACTCATTATCTCTCCCTTGAACTAGAAAACGAAGTCGATTACCAAGAGTTCAAGTCTGTGATATAATTCTAAATACTCTGCAAGACAGTCACTTGCTATGATACCATAGATTACCAAAAAAAAGTTTATTTGCTATAATAAAGCAAATTATTTGGTATAATAAAGCCCTAATATAGGATCAAGGCCATAACACAAGATATCAGTAGAGAAACCCACCAGATGATAATGAAGTACATTTTATTTAGACTGCCTTTTAAAACAACATTTAGCTATAATTTAAAGTAGGCAGAGAGTGAGGCAGAAGTAAGGAAGAGAGAAGACACAAGACTTAAAAACAGAAGGGTAGGATGCAAGACATGCTATTTTTGTGTAAGGCACGTGTTGACTTAGAAAGAATTAGTAGTCATGAACCACTGCAGCTCACATAAACATGTCTTTGAAAGGGATCTACCAGAGATGATACATAATTTATAATTTGCCACAAAAAATACTTTTGGGGGGGCCTCATGAGTTGCAAACCACCCTGAAAATTCAGAAACTGAACATAAAATAGCTACATAATTTGACAGCAAGTACAGATACGAAACATGTCTTCAAGTTAGCAAAAGAAGCAAAAGATTTAAACAGGACATCCAAAAAAGAATTTACCCCGTGGAGAACAAAAAGAGAGCAGAAAATAGAAAGATAAGCAATATAATAATTTAAATATGTATGACTTGACTGCACATCTTCTTTTTTTGGTAACGTAAGTTTACAAATGGCTTGGCCAAAATATATTGTAGAGCTGCTTCACATAAAGATCAAGAATCCCTGACATCTGATGTACAGAAATGAAAACCAGAGTGATTATTGTCAAGCCAGAAATTCACTAACCCTACTATGGAAAACTGCTACTTGAAAATCCCAACAGTCTATAAAACATTAATGGTATGCTAAATTAGGTGACTACTTTAAAATTCTCAAATGGGGAATCTCTAAATTAAAACTTCATGTGAAATACTGGCAGATTCTCACAAAAAATGGTTATGCAGAGTTGCAGAGAAAGGAAGAACTGTTCCCAAGAAATGTGTGTACGTATGAGTGTGAAAGTATGTGTCTCTATAGGTTTCTTTTTATCTCTTATTAGTCTCACAATCCAATTAAATGAGAATTCGTGTTGTGAAACCTAAAGGTCAACCCAAACTTGACTTTTTTTGGTACTCCAGATGGTCTTATTCTCTACCACAATACAAGGAATAATAAAGGGCAGTGTCTTTTTTTTTTTTTTTTCATTACTGAGGTATAATTGACATACAATCGTGTAAACATATATATACAGTATACAGTTTGATAAGTTACGACAGATACATTTACCTGGACAGCCATTACCACAATCAACATAATGAACATATCCATCACCCCCAAAAGTTTATTCCTGCCCCTTTGAAATCTCTCCCTTCCCTTCTCCACTCTTTTTTTTTTTTTTTTTTTTTTTTTTTGCGGTACACGGTCCTCTCACTGTTGTGGCTTCTCCCGTTGCGGAGCACAGGCTCCGGATGCGCAGGCTCAGCGGCCATGGCTCACGGGCCCAGCCGCTCCGCGGCATGTGGGATCTTCCCAGACCGAGGCACGACCCCGTGTCCCCTGCAAAGGCAGGCGGACTCTCAACCACTGCGCCACCAGGGAAGCCCCCTTCTCCACTCTTTTTGCCTTTCCCCTTCTCCTCAATCCCCAGACAACCACTGATCTGCTTTCTGTCACTGTAGACTAATTTGCATTTTATAAACGTTTTTGTAAATGGGATCATGCAGAATGTACTCTTTTTTTTGTCTGACTTATTTCACCCAGCATAATTATTTGGAGATTCACCCACGTTATGTGTGCACCAAAAGTTCAGTCCTCTTCCTTGCTGGGCAGTATTCCATTGCATGGACATTACACAATGCATCTATTCAGTCTCTTGTCAGTGGACATTTGAATTTTTTTCAAATTTTTGACTATTACACATAAAGCTGTTATGGGCATTTATGTCCAAGCTTTTGTATTGACCTATACTTTCCATTCTCTTAGATAAATAACTAGGAGTATAGTGAATAGACCACAGGTTAACTGTAGGTTTAACTTTTTAGGAAATTCCCAAATAACTTTATATAGTGGTTTTAATATTTAAATTCCTACCAACAGTGTATGGGAATTCCAGTTCCTCCTCATCCTTGTCAACATTTGGTATGGTCAATCATCTAATTCGAGCTGTTCTAATAGGTGAGTAATACTATCACACTGTGTTTTTAATTTCAATTTTCATTTTGAGCATCTTTTCATGTGGTTACTTATAGTTAACCTATCTTCTTTGGAGACATATCTGTTCAAAGAATTTACACAAATATTATTGGGCTGTTTGTTTCATAATCATTAAATTTTAAGAGTTCTTTATATATTCTGGATACAAGGCTTTCATCAGATATAAAGTTTGCAAATATTTTCTCACAAAATATAAATTATCTTTTCATTCTCTTAACAAATTCCTTAAAAGATCATAAGTTTTAAATTTTAATGAAGTTTAATTTATATATATTTTTTTTATGTAGATTGTGCTTTTTGTATTGTAGTTAATAAATCTTTGCCTAAGGCAAGGTCACAAACATTTCTCCTATGTGTTATGCTGGAATATTTATAGTTTTAGGTTTTACATTTAGATCTTTGATTCATTTTAAGTTAATTAAGGATCGAAGTTGTTTTTGATTTTGCATGTGGATATCTAATTTTTTCAGCACCATTTGTTGGAATGGTCTCAATGGGCTACAATCAAGGTGTCAGCAGGACTGTGTTCCTTCTGGAGGATCTAGGGGAGAATCCTTATTTTTTTCTTTTTCCTGCTTTATCTAGTTTACCTAATTTAGAACTTAGTTCCATCTGCATCCTTAATTTCCTTTGCCATGTAACCTAATATACTGAATGTTCCAGAGGTTAACATGTGGACATCTTTGGGGTGGGGGGGGTGGGCATTATTTTGCTTACCACACGTTTACAGAAATTCATGTTTTCCTATTCTACAAACCTCCCTCCATCCTTTATGATAGGTCTGCTACCATAACCAATTGTTTCACCACACTACAGACAGATGCTAATTCCCATTTCCTATCAGTTAGCCTTGTCCTAAAGCAGTTCAATGAACAGTGCCCTCCTTTAATATGTGAAAGTCAATGTCAGTGTCATAACATAATAAATTATACATTTAATCTAGAAACTTGTGTGTCTATTTCTATTTTTTGAGAAGTATCAATGAAACAGCCATGCAACCTCCATGTAAGTACTTGAGCAAAAGTTGTGCAAATATCTGTTATAGTAATTCCATAAATGTATTTCTTCATTGAGTGGGTTGTCATACGCAATAACCTTTAATGTAATTCTCAATTCTAAGCATATATGATTGTGTGCAACCACAATAATAACTATAGTTACTATTACTCAGTGCTTACTGTGTACCGGGTAACTGTGAAACATTCATTACCTTGCTTAATCCTTACAACAAACTGTGAGGTAGGTTTTTTTCCCCATTACAGAGGAAGCTGGGGTACAGAGTTACAAAACCTTTAAATAATCTGCCAAAGGTCACATCTTTAGTGTGTAGGGGAGCCACTGCTTGATACCTAGTCCATGCTTTTATAACCATGACACCACACTGCTGTGGTACTACACACTAAAGGGACCCACACACGGACTGGCAGGGATAACATTAGGAAAAACCCAGAGACCAGAAGTTTTGTTCTTGGGTTTGATATCAAATCAGCCCTTGAACTGCCCATAATCTCATAGTTTGCTCATGTTTCACCCTGTATTAATGAGCTTTGGCTAGATTATGCTGCAGAACAAATGACCCCAGAATCTTTGTGGCTTTCAACAACAAAAATTAACTTCTCAACTCACATTGTGTGTGCACTACTCACAGCTCCCATCTGAAAGAGGCAAATCATATGGCAGAGAGAGAACAAACATGGAAACTCTGCAGTGGCTCTTAAAGCTTTGAAAGGGGCATATAACAGTTCTGCTCACTTTTCTTTGGTCAAAGTAAGTCACAAGACCAAGCTTGATGTCTGTTAAGCAGAGAAGTATAATCTTAACACAGAAAGCGGCAGTAAATTGGGGGAACAATAGCAAAATCTACTGCAAACCTCCTGATTCACCTTTACCTTTCTCTGGCTTACTCCAAGCCCTGCCATTCAACATCTTTACCCATTGGTTTCTCTAGCTCTCAAACTATCCTTACATCTGTCCTTTGTGGCAACATACTCCTTTTCTCTCCTTCCTTGTCTTACTGCTTGCCAGGTGCACATCTGTTAAATGAACCCCTTCAGTGAGGTCTGGGGATTTTCCCCTATAAATGGCTCTAACAGAGCCCCAGTGTCCAGGGATCTACTTCTCTGGCATTAGTTTACATAGATATTTCCTGAATTTACTGAATGACTTGAATCTGACTCTTAAAAAATATATATTCTTTTAATAAATTTTTAAAAAGCACATTCCATACTTATTCTAGGAATGAGGTATTATTTTCATTCCTGTTCATTTGACTCACAGTAAATACTTCCTTGAGGGAAGTAGTGTTCTATCATTCTCATATTACAGATTAAAAAACTGAGGTTCAATTTAAGTAAGAGACTTGCCAAAGTTCACCCAACTAATGGGTTGTGGAACCAAGTCCAAATCACAATTTTCAAACTCTAAATTGGGATCTCTTTTCACTAAACCAAATTGCTATTGTTAACACTTGGTGCACATTCCAAGCCAGAGAGAGTATGAATTTTGACTTGAGCTGGTGGGGCTGAAACATGGAAATGGATTGAAAAGATTAGACTCGGATTTATATGTGGCTGACTCCAAGTCCAGTAATATGAGCTGTGAGGCTATGCCACTTGTACAGCAGACTGGCAGAATCACTGTTAAAGATGGACACGCCAGCAGTCAATAGGAAGTGACAGCTAATGACCTAATAATGCAAGGCCTCTACCTTTTAGTCTGGTCAAGTAAACTCATCATTGAACCACACTGTTAATTATTTCTGTGAATGGCTTCTCAGAGAAGGTGGCACCTAGATCTCAGAGTTGAGAGACAAATGATTCAGGTAAGAAGAATAGCAGACGGTTATTCCAGGCAGAACAAAAACACTGACAAAAAAGTTCATGTCCTCTTCAAGAACTACACAGGAATAGAAAACACTGTGCAAGGAGAGAGAAAGTGAGAGAAAAGGCTAGAGAGATGGGCAAGGTCAAGTCATGGTGATCCTCACATATTTTTTTCTTTTTTAACATCTTTATTGGAGAATAACTGCTTTACAAAGGTGTGTTACTTTCTTTGTAACAAAGTGAATCAGCTATACATATATATACATCCCCATATCTCCTCCCTCTTGCATCTCCCTCCCATTCTCTTTATCCCACCCATCTAGGTGGTCACAAAGCACCGAGCTGATCTCTCTAGGCTATGTGGCTGCTTACCACTACCTATCTATTTTATATTAGGTACTGTATATATGTCCATGTTACTCTCTCACTTCGTCCTAGCTTGCCTTTCCCCTCCCTGTGTCCTCAAGTCCTTGCTCTACGTATGTGTCTTTATTCCTGTCCTGCCCCTAGGTTCTTCAGAACCACTTTTTTTTAGATTCCATATATATGTGTTAGCATATGGTATTTGTTTTTCTCTGTCTTAGTTCACTCTGTATGACAGACTCTAGTGCATCCACCTCACTACAAATAACTCAATTTCATTTCTTTTTATGGCTGAGTAATATTCCATTGTATATATGTACCACATCTTCTTAATCCATTAATAATTCAGTGGACACTTAGGTTGCTTCCATGTCCTAGCTATTGTAAATAGACCTGCAATGAACATTGTGGTACATGACTCTTTTTGAATTATGGTTTTCTCAGAGTATATGCCCAGTAGTGGGATTGCTGGGTCATATGGTACTTCTAATTTTAGTTTTTTAAGGAACCTCCATACTGTTCTCCATAGTGGCTGTATCAATTTACATTCCCACCAACAGTGCAAGAGGGTTCCTTTTTCTCCACACCCTCTCCAGCATTTATTGTTTGTAGATTTTTTAATGATGGCCATTCTGACTTGTGTGAGGTGATACCTCATTACAGTTTTGATTTGCATTTCTCTGATGACTAGTGATGTTGAACATCCTTACATGTGTTTGTTGGCAATCTGTGTACCTTCTTTGGAGAAATGTCTATTTAGATCTTTTGCCCATTTTTGGATTGGGTTGTTTTTTCTTTCTTATATTGAACTGCATGAGCTGCTTATAAATTTTGGAGATTAATCCTGTCAGGCGCTTAATTTACAAATATTTTCTCCCATCCTGAGGGCTGTCTTTTCATCTTGTTTATGTTTTCCTTTGCTGTGCAAAAGCTTTTAAATTTCATTAGGTCCCATTGGTTTATTTTTGTTTTTATTTCCATTTCTCTAGAAGGTGGGTAAAAAAGAACCTTGCTGTGATTTATGTTGTAGGGTGTTATGCCTATGTTTTCCTCTAAGAGTGTTATAGTGTCTGGCCTTACATTTAGATCTTTAATCAATTTTGTTTTTTGTTTTTTGTTGTTGTTTTTTTTTTTTTTGCAGTACACGGGCCTCTCACTGTTGTGGCCTCTCCCGCTGCGGAGCACAGGCTCCAGACATGCAGGCTCAGCGGCCATGGCTCACAGGCCCAGCCGCTGTGC
>RJWK010005738.1:0-54546 GCA_004363435.1 Platanista minor
ACACACACATTCACTATCCTTGACTTCCATTCTAACTTCACTCCTTATCACCTCCCTGCTTTATTTTTTTCCTGCAGACTTAATACATAGCTTGCTATATATTTATTAATTTTGCTTTTCAGTCACTTCTACCTAGAGTGGATATTATAAGTGAACTGGAGTTTGTTGCTTTGGTGGTAGTGGTGATTTTGACACTTGGAGACAATCTCAGTTTGTCTTGTTAAAGTTGCCCTTTTTTGGTCACCTCTGTAACCCCAGTGCCCAAAAGAATGCCTGTTTCATAGTAGGTACTCAATACATTCTTGTTGAATAAATAAATGAAAACAGACTACAATGAGGCATATTAGAAGACTAATATGTAGAGTTAACATTTTAAGGTTCAATGTAATTTTGCATCACACACACAAATCTAAACTTGAACTAATTTATCACAGATAACAAACTCAACAAAAAAATCTCTAATATTGGAAAAAGTCAAGTAATAGGATTCAGAAATATAATTCTTTGTACTCTACTCTTTTCAACTTTATGTTACATATTTCAATTCATTCATTTTTATTTTGATAAATATTTATGGATCACCTGCTATATCCCAAGGACACTGCTAAGTATGAAAGCATCATGATTATAAGTCGACCATTTGCTAGCTGTGTGAACTTGGCCAAGTGACTCAACCACTATAATCTTCAGTGTCCTTATCCATAAACTGCAAGTAAAGAGAGCAGTAACTATTCATCAGACTATTATGCTGATGCCCTAACATGAGATAACATGAGTTGAGATAATGCCAGCAAAGCATTCAGCACTGCCCGGGCTCACTGGAGTCATCCAATTTATGTTCTTATCACTTGTGGACAATAATGATGTTGATAAAGAAAACATAATAGATATGCCCCTGTGTTCATAAAGACTTAGCATATTTTAAAAAATAGAAAAAAAATAGTATAATTTTAAAAGAACAGATGGTAAGCCACGTTTGCATATAATAACATTACATTTAGAAAGTTCATCAAGGCTTTTTCAGATTTCCACTTCTCACTGATTCTGCCAAAATTACTGCTCTTCCTGGCCAACATTTGGAAGATAATTAGGAGTTTTGTTTTTTTTGTTGTTTTTTTTTTTTTTTGATAATTAGGAGTTTTAACCTTCTGATATCTTCTTTCTTTTTCTTTCTTGTCAAGAATGATAATCAAGCAAGGACTCCTTTCCTTTGAATGTGATTAATACTAATGAGGTCAGTTTTACTTCATTTGGCTAGATTTTGCTGCACATTTGCTGTAAGTTCAGGAAATTTTTGAAATGATTTTAAATGTAGATGCAGAGATTTGGCGCCATATAAAGAGTTATGGAGTAGCGTTTACTTACAGTGTATTTCTAGCACCTGCATGGCCACCTGAGGGGTGGCATTGAGAGATTCATGGTCTACTCTGCAGATGACCGCCACCCCATCGTCACTTCGGTCCACTCGGAAGTCCAGTGTGCTGCTGACCGTGAAAGTCTTGCGATTTGCATCTTCTTCCTTTAAATATTTTACATCTGAAAATAAAATATAAAATTTTAAATTCTGTGAAGTTCTCTTTCAAAATGTAACAGATTTCATTTACTCGAGACACACTGGAATCCTCTTCTCCCAATCTTTATCCAATTTTAAAAAGCAAATATTTGTTAGTTTCACATTTAATCCATTTCGTTTTGAGTAAACAGAAATAAAACTACTTCAGAAATACATTTTAAAAGTTAAATACAGAAATAAAAGGGCAGGTCACAGCACTTTTTTTTTTATATTCCATTTGAAAAACCAGGCCATTTTACAATATTAATCTCTTTTCTTTAGATTTAAGTTTTACTAAAAGATAATCTTAATTCTCTGAACCACAAGCACAATTGAGAAGAGCACAAATTCACAACCATCTGGGTATGCCTAAAAGGAAGTACAGTGTATTTGAGCTATGATTTTAACATGAACACTGTGAGGTGAACATAATTGCTAAAGAATACCTAAGATGAGAAAGTTGTCATTTTTAGTAAAGAAGGAGAACAGTCATGTGAACATTTTGAATAGTTAAATATCTATCTACCTATCTATATATATTTTCAATGAAATTTCTATTGAGAAAAATGCTCTTCACTTAGCTGAAGAATTCATTTCAGCCTGAATGAGAATACTTTCCTCGAAATGTGAATTCACTTATCAGTACTTAAACTTACTATGCATGATTCAGATTCATCATTAAATGATGCACTTAGGGATTATTTGTTCTCTGTGGAAAAGGGATTTAATATTTTCATTTAATTTGAAGTTTGTCAAGTCTAAAGTAGCTGATGAGAAGAGGGCAAATTTAATGGCTTAGAAATCAAGATAAAAGGCTAAGGTTAAGATACCTTTTAAAAAGATATTAAATATACTTGAGGGAGAAAGCTGTTCGAATTTCTTAGCATTTCATTTCAAATGAAAAATGATATATTTTATGAAAAGACTTATTTTGCATAATAGGCATAAAATATTTGATTCTAGCATGTATTAAATCTTTTTAAAATATTTAAAAATATATCAACGATAAGAAATTAATGTACGTTCAGCTTCTCCATTGTGCTCTATGCAAAGATTTCACTTGGAAAATAATATCGAATCTTATGTATTTGATGGGTAGATATTTGCATGGTCCACTGGGTTTTACTTATTTCCAGAGAAGAATGTCTTTACCTTATTGGTTTTAAAAATAAAATAAATATTAGTAAAGAATAAAACTAGATAAATGTCACATGTCTTATTTTGGAACTATATGTTTATGACTGTGTTCAGAAATTAGAAAGATAAGTATCTAATTAAGATTTTTACCGCAAAATAATTTATGTAACTTAGGCAGTTTTGAGACTAAGAAAAATTTCTAACATTTGGAAAGGGGGGAAAGAATATAAAATTCTCAACTCCATCCTTTAACTATAAATTAATCATACAGGATACAGGGCTTTCCATTAACATGTGTCTTATGAAATATCTCGTTTTTTTGTTAATTAAAGTCATTTCTGAGATTTTTGCATTTGAAAATTAGATTCAACTTCAGTTAAAAAAATATTAGAGTAAAAGATGAAATGATCTCCTTTCAGTCAAAATATGTCAGGATAATATAGATGCATTTATAGTTTTTTGCTATATTAAAAAAAATGAGGCTTTCTTACTTTTCAATGTCTCATATATTTATACAAAATGTTGCCTCATTTTTATATTTCATATCCTTTCCTATAAATCTATGTCCAGTGTTTTCTTGTTCATAGATCTAAGCAGTGGCAGTGTAAGGAAATTTAGATCTCTTGATAAACCACTTTTATAATTATATTATACAATATATAAGAAATTATTCCAAAATATCGCTGCTAATTGTTTAATTTTAATAACAGCTACATTTTAAGAACCCACACATCTGCTTCCTTTAGCTGTTTCCTTTACAAAAGTATCATTTTATGTAATATTAATTGGACACATAAAATCTGAGAGCAATTGTATATAACATAAAATATTAATGAGCATCATTCAAATGAAATAAACAAAAGTATAATTTGTTGCTTTTAATATTAGCTTATGTGACAGCTTATAGGGTTACTAGAAGGCATAAGATGAACAGGAAAAAGCACTGAGAAGAGCCAATCATAGTATCTTTCCCCACATTTTATGCTGACCTCCTCCCCCCCAAACAGGAAATAGTACTTAAAATTTATTTTTATTTTGCTTTCTAGCTTTATAAAATAACTGATGCATTCCACAGCTACAGAATCAACAGAAATTTCTTTATATTGCATAGCAGATTTTCTGATTCCCTGTTCTGTCTTGTTTTAGAGAGTTTCCATTTTTTTCTTCTTTGGCAAGTCACACCATTACTTCATCACATTGTGATCTAGAGCAGTGTTCCTCAAAATGGAATGTTCATTTGAATCACCTTTGCATCTTGTTAAAATGCAGATTCTGATTCAATAGTTGTGCGGTAGAGCCTGCAGGTCTGCTGCTGGCCCAAAGACATATTTTGAAGAGCAAGGGTATAATGTGTACATCGACACCATAGGTGATATGACCAAAAGTGAGTGAATATTGGGATTAACTTTACTCAACTTTCTCTCTCTCTCTTTTTATTGCCACTCTCCATAAGCTTACATTCTACTTTTACTATTTCCACATATATTTCTTCCTTTTATTTACATTTTTCAAAATACACATGTCATGTATTATATAATGTGTTGGTACAATGGTAGTCAAAAGCAAAAGGTATGAGCAAACAATAAACAGAGGAATTTGTAAGATTACATTCATCATAATCCTTGAAGTCACTCCTCTATTTTTTTCCAAAGGAGATTCTGGACATTTAAGAGATTGCTCTTAAGTAATCAGAACTGTGGTTGCTTCTGGTGGGTGTTTGCAAAAGGTCTCATTATACTACTGTGTTTACGTTGTATGTGTTAGAAATTTTCTGTAATAAAAATGTTTCTGAACATCTGCCTGGGAAAATTCCTCAAGTATGCTTCTCAACAAAAGTTATTTTCCTGAACATTTCTTGGTGAAGTCTCAAAGTAAAGATTTTGTGTCAATTTTTATATTATGTATCTTTATCAGAGAAAATGTATAATAGCAATCTGTTTATATTTGGGATTTTAGATCTTTTATCTCACTAAGAGCTAAGGTATGAAGAAAAATGGCAGATATAATTGTGAGTTAGACTGCTGGAGCCCCCCAAATTAACACATTTAAAAACCAGAGTTTGGGATTAAAGTATACACTATACTATATGTAAAATAGATAACCAACAAGGACCTACTGTATAGCACAGGGAAATATATTCAATATCCTATAATAATGGAAAAGAATGTAAAAAAAGAATATATATATTTATCTTTATATATGTATAACTGAATCACTTTGCTGTACACCTGAAACTAACAAAACACTGTAAGTCAACTATATTTCAATAAAAAATTTAAAATTAAATAAATAAATAAAAACCCTAAGTTAACTATGGAACAAAGAGTTATCTGGACGTTTTTACATCCAAATCTTTTCATAAAATATCAGATCTCAGGAGATATCTCTATATCCATCTTTCCAGATTTATAATATTACCTGCCTCTATATCTGTAGTTTCTGGCCACCTTTGTACTAGAGTTTTAGAAGGAAAATCCTCTAAGTTGAGGTTTCTTCAGAAGTTACCTTGTCTCCACAATGGTTCTAATCACCTTGAGCAGTGTAATCTGAACTTTTGTGACATTTTGCTTTCTGCACTTAGGTGATTTTGATCCCTTTTGAACAGATCCAGAATGAAGATACTCCCATTTTTATAAAGGGAAATCTTGTCCTGTGTCCTTGGTAGCCCTCTCTATCACACCTGCACCTAAAGAGGGCCAGTTTCCTTTAATCCATCGCAAAGCCTATACGCCACACTGGGAACAAGGCAGGAATTTATTTATTTTTATTTAAAAAATTTTTATTTTATTTATTTATTTATTTTTAGCTGTGTTGGGTCTACGTTGCTGTGCACGGGCTTTCTCTAGTTGCGGCGAGCGGGGCCTACTCTTCGTTGAGGTGCTCAGGCTTCTTACTGCAGTGGCTTCTCTTGTTGCAGAGCACCGGCTCTAGGTGCATGGGCTTCAGTAGTTGCAGCACGCAGGCTCAGTAGTTGTGACTCACGGGCTCTAAAGTGCAGGCTCAGTAGTTGTGGCGCACAGGCTTAGCTGCTCCACGGCTTTTGGACCAGGGCTCGAACCCGTGTCCCCTGCATTGGTAGGTGGATTCTTAACCACTGCACCACCAGGGAAGTCCCAAGGCAAGGATTTAAATACAGCTTCTGCCTTGTTGCCAGTACTAGAAGGATCATACCTTCTCATAATTTGGAGATATCTCTTGGGAATTATGTAGGATATTACGTGACTTCTCCTGAACTACTTGGGAATTTAATTCTCTGCCCAAGAGCAAAGCTACAGTGTCTCTGTGCATACACCAGACATCGCTGATTATATAGAACATGAATTCTGTTACTATTTTCAGAGTCTGTGTTTGTGAGTGATCTTGAAGAATCAGATGACAGTTTCAACAGGAGAATTCAAGAAATTTATTCTGAATCCGTACCTGTTATTAATGGTACTTTAATTGTTTGACACCATTGTTAGTAAGCTGAATGCAGGTCCTCTTGCCATACAGAGGAGAATATATGAGCATTAAATAAGATAATCTGGCTTTATAGCTAAAAATTTGGAGTGGACATATTGGACAAATGGATATGTTATGTAATTCTTGTTTAAATGAAGTTTTATAGATCAAAATTTCTAAAAGTAAATGCATCATTTTTTAGAAGATAACCAGATTTCCCATCATCTAAAAAGACTGACATAAAGTAACTATGTCTAGTTAATTTAGTAACCTAGACATATTTTAAAACCAGTTTGTTTTGAAGGGATTGATGGGAAATTTTTTTTCTTAAGCTTAAGATTACTACAGGATTTTATTCTCTTAACATCATTAATGGAGTATAATTGCTTTACAATGGTGTGTTAGTTTCTGTTGTATAACAAAGTGAATCAGCTGTACATAGACATACATCCCCATATCTCCTCCCTCTTGCATCTCCCTCCCACCCTCCCTATCCCACCCTCTAAGTGGACACAAAGCACCACCGAGCTGATCTCCCTGTGCTATGTGGCTGCTTCCCACTAGCTATCTATTTTACATGTGGTAGTGTATATATGTCTATGCCACTCTCACTTTGTCCCAGCTTACTGTTCCCCCACCCCGTGTCCTCAAGTTCATTCTTTATGTCTGCGTCTTTCACCTGTCCTGCCCCTATGTTCTTCAGAAGATTTTTTTTTTTACATTCCATATATATGTGTTAGCATACAGCATTTGTTTTTCTTTTTCTGACTTACTTCACTCTGTAATACAGTCTCTAGGTCCATCCACCAAGCTACAAATAACTCAATTTCGTTTCTTTTTATGGCTGAGGAATATTCCATTGTATATATGTACCACATCTTCTTTATCCATTCATATGTCAATGGACACTTAGCTTGCTTCCATGTCCTGGCTATAGTAAATAGAGCCACAATGAACATCGTGGTACATGACACTTTTTGAGTTATGGTTTTCTCAGGGTATATGCCCACTAGTGGGATTACTGGGTTATATGGGAATTCTATTTTTAGTTGGTTTTTTTTTTTTTTTTTTTTTTTGTGGTATGTGGGCCTCTCACTGTTGTGGCCTCTCCCTTTGTGGAGCACATGCTCTGGACGTGCAGGCTCAGTGGCCATGGCTCACGGGCCCAGCCGCTCTGTGGCATGTGGGATCTTCCCAGACCCGGGCATGAACCCGTGTCCACTGCATCGGCAGGTGGACTCTCAACCACTGTGCCACCAGGGAAGCCCAGGTTAGGTTGTTTATTTGAGACGTTCCTTGTTTCTTGAGGTAGGATTGTAGTGCTATAAACTTCCCTCTTAGAACTGCTTTTACTGCATCCCTTAGGTTTTGGGTCATCATGTTTCCATTGTCATTTGTTTTTAGGTATTTCTTGATTTCCTCTTTGATTTCTTCAGTGATCTCTTGGTTATTTAGTTGTGTATTGTTTAGCCTCCATGTGTCTGTATATTTTACAAATTTTTTCCTGTAATTGATATCTAGTCTCATAGCGTTGTGGTCGGAAAAGACACTTGATGCAATTTCAATTTTCTTAAATTTATCAAGGCTTGATTTCTGACCCAAGATGTGATCTATCCTGGAGAATGTTCCACGAGCACTGGAGAAGAAAGTGTAATCTGTGGTTTTTGGATGGAATGTCCTATAAATATCAATTAAGTCCATCTTGTTTAATGTATCATTTAAAGCTTGTGTTTCCTTATCTTTTTTTATTTTGGATGATCTGACCATTTGTGAAAGTGGGGTGTTAACGTCCCCTACCATGATTGTGTTACTGTCGATTTCCACTTTTATGGCTGTTAGCATTTGCCTTATGTATTGAGGTACTCCTATGCTGGGGGTATAAATATTTACAATTGTTATACCTTCTTGGATTGATCCCTTGATCATTATGTAGTGTCCTTCTTTGTCTCTTGCAATAATCTTTATTTTAAAGTCTATTTTGTCTGATATGAGAATTGCTACTCCAGCTTTCTTTTGATTTCTATTTGCATGGAATATCTTTCTCCATCACCTCACTTTCAGTCTGTATGTGTCCCTAGGTCTGAAGTGGGTCACTTGTAGACAGCATATGTATGGGGCTTGCTTTTGTATCCATTCAGCTAGTCTGTGTCGTTTGGTTGGAGCATTTAATCCATTTACATTTAAAGTAATTATCGATATGTATATTTCTATTACCATTTTCTTAATTGTTTTGAGTTTGTTATTGTAATTCTTTTCCTTCTCTTGTGTTTCCTGCCTAGAGAAGTCCCTTTAGCATTTTTTGTAAAGTTGGTTTGGTGATGCTGAATTCTCTTCACTTTTGCTTACCTATAAAGCTTTTAATTTCTCTGTCGAATCTGAATGAGATACTTGTGGTTAATCTTGGTTGTAGGTTTTTTCCTTTCATCACTTTAAATATGTCCTGCCAGTCCCTTCTGGCTTGCAGCGTTTCTGCTGAAAGATCGGCTGTACCTTATGAGGTTTCCCTTGTATGTTATTGTTGCTTCTTCCTTGCTGCTTTTAATATTTTTTTTTCATATTTAATTCTTGATAGTTTGATTAATATGTGTCTTGGCGTGTTTCTCCTTGGATTTATCCTGTATGGGACTCTCTGTGCTTCCTGGACTTGATTGACTATTTCCTTACCCATATTAAGGAAGTTTTCATCTATAACCTCTTCAAATATTTTCTCAGTCCCTTTTTATCCCTCTTCTTCTTCTGGGACCCCTATAATTCGAATGTTGGTGTGTTTCATGTTGTCCTGAGTTCTCTGAGACTGTCCTCAATTCCTCTTATTCTTTTTTTCTTTATTCTTCTCTGCGGTAGTTACTTCCACTCTTTTACCTTCCAGGTCACTTATCCGTTCTTCTGCCTCAGTTATTCTGCTATTGATTCCTTCTAGAGAATTTTTAATTTCATTTATTGTGTTGTTCTCATTGTTTGTTTGCTCTTTAGTTCTTCTAGGTCCTTGGTAAATGTTTCTTGTATTTTCTCCATTCTATTTCCAAGATTTTGGATCATCTTTACTATCAGTACTCTGAATTCTTTTTCAGGTAGACTGCCTATTTCCTCTTCATTTGTTTGGTCTGGTGGGTTTTTACCTTCCTCCTTCATCTGCTATGTATTTCTTTGTCTTCTCATTTTGCTTAACTTACTGTGTTTGGGAATCTCCATTTTGCGGCTGCAGGTTTGTAGTTCCTGTTATTTTTGGTGTCTGCTCCCAGTGGGTAAGGTTGGTTCAGTGGGTTGTGTAGGCTTCC
The DNA here is from genome assembly GCA_004363435.1 of Platanista minor. Lineage (NCBI taxonomy): Eukaryota > Metazoa > Chordata > Mammalia > Artiodactyla > Platanistidae > Platanista > Platanista minor. Next base: position 9,409 of record RJWK010005738.1, read on the forward strand.
TGGTGGAGGGGAGTGGTGCCTGTGTTCTGGTGGATAAGGCTGGATCTTGTCTTTCTGGTGGGCAGGACCTCGTCTGGTGGTGTGTTTTGGGGTGTCTGTGAACTTATTTTGATTTTAGGCAGCCTCTGTGCTAATGGGTGGGTTTGTGTTCCTATCTTGCTATTTGTTTGGCATAGGGTTTCCAGCACTGTAGTTTGCTGGTCATTGAGCGGAGCTGGTTCTTAGGGTTGAGATGGAGATCTCTGGGAGAGCTTTCGCTGTTTGATATTATGTGGATTCGGGAGGTCTCTGGAGGACCAATGTTCTGAACTTGGCTCTCCCACCTCAGAGGCTCAGGTCCAACACCCGGCCAGAGCACCAAGACCCTGTCAGCCACACAGCTCAAAAGAAAAGGTAGAAAAAGAAAGTAGGAAAGAAAATAAATAAATAAGTAAAATAAAATAAAATAAAGCTATTAAAATAGAAAAAAATTATTAAAAATTAAAAAATTAAAAATTAATAAAAAAAGAGAGAAGGAAAGAAAAGTGCAACCAAACCAAAAATCAAATCCACCGATGATAACAAGTGCTAAAACTATACTAGAAAAAAACAAATAAACAAACAAAAAAAGACAGTCAGAACCCTAGGACAAATGGCAAAAGCAAAGCTATACAGAAAAAATCACACAAAGAAGCATACACATACACACTCACAAAAAGAGAAAAAAATATATATATATATATATATAAATTTTAAAAAGGAAGAGAGCAACCAAATCAATAATCTACCAATGATAATAAGCTCTAAATACTAAACTAAGATAAACAGAAAACCAGAAACAAATTAGATGCAGAAAGCAAACTCCAAGTCTGCAGTTGTTCCCAAAGTCCACTGCCTCAAATTTGGGATTATTAGTTGTCCATTCAGGTATTCCAGAGATGCAGCGTACATCAAGTTGATTGTGGAGATTTAATCCGCTGCTCCTGAAGCTACTGGGAGAGATTTCCCTTTCTCTTTGTTCGCACAGCTCCTGGGGTCCAGCTTTGGATTTGGCCCTGCCTCTGCGTGTAGGTCACCTGAGGGCATCTTTTGGGAAGTCTGAGATCTTCTTCCAGTGTTCTGTAGTAGTTGTTCCACATGTAGATGTAGTTTTGATGTATTTGTGGGGAGGAAGGTGATCTCCAAGTCTTACCCCTCCACCATCTTGAAGGCACCCACTTAATAATTTAATTAAATTTTAAATGTTTTTCACTAACTGATTGACAGTTATTTTCTGGAAGAGATGAGAAATTACTGCTAAGCTTGCTGCTGAACAATATGACAGAAGTTTTCTATGGCATCTGAATGCTTTAGACACCTTCTCTCTCAACTTTGAAAATGTAAAGTCAGCTGGAAGAAGGCAAGGTGGTTCCGAGGTGTAGGAGCAGAGATGGGCAGGAGGAGAAATCTTGCTGCCAAAGCAGAAGCATTAACAAAGGTGTGAAAGCAGGACTTTTTACAAATCATCTTTCTTTAATATTTAAGGTAAGCAGTTGATTTTATATCTGCTTTAAACTTTCTCCAGACCAAAAATACTTAGGCCATGTCTTACATGGTAGAACTTTAATCTCCACTTTCATTTGTTCACTGGAGGAGACCTCAAAACAAATTCTTGAGGCAAATTTCATTAGTGCCTATGAGTATTCCTTCATATAACTCCAATCTGATAGGGGTAGACTTTTATAAATCCTTTTCATAACATTCCACTTTTATAAGAAGGTGCCACTCATAATCCTGATTTGTAAAGATACAGCTCTACCGTTAACTAGCAATACAAAATAATTGTTTCACTTGACAAGGAATTTTATTGAAACTCAGTTCTTGTTAAAGATTTCGAAAGCTCAGATGAGTAAAATAATATTTATGGAGGATTGATGAAGGGGTATTTATGGAGGATTGATTAAGGGGGCATGATTCTATTTTTCAATTTTTCAGCCAAAGTAGAAGGTTAGAGTTTTTATCAATTTTCTCTTAAATGTTATTCCACAGGTCTGTGTTCAGAGGTGCTACAAGGACTCACTGTATTAATCTTGCTGTACTTACCCTATGGCCAAATCATTTCAATATAGACACTTCTGTCTAAAGCATGTGAACTCAGAGAGGAATTCTTTTCTCTCTTGACTCAGTACCAGTAAATGTTAGACCTCTTTGTACAAATGGTTTGTGAACATAGTAATTAACTAACTGATCATGTCTTTTTGTACTAGCTAAAGAGTACTAATAAAAGTTTGTGATTCACCGCTGGCAAATGTGAAAGCCTTTGTAAGAAGAATTTGCTTACTGATCTCACTTTAGGTGAGATCTTAACATTTCTACATTAATTTAGCTGTTGTATCATATTCAATATCCTTATCTTTTATGTTAATCAGTGTTTTTTGTATTTACACAAATCCTTCTAGAACATGACGAGTTATGAGTCATTCTCCCTCAGAAACACTGGACCTAGTTCAGTCACTGCTTGATGGCTCAGGAAAATTTAAACATCTTAATAAAAAACATATATCAAGATTTAATACCTTAGAAGAGCATTAAGAAGTATATTACTCAGTTCAGTAGAATCATCCGTAAGGAGCAGAGTCATCTCCTTTGAAAATTACTGAAATAAAGTCTTAGATCACTTTCACCCAAGTGATTAATTAATTCTATATTTAATTCTATATTTATATTTATTTAGCTCTGTATTTAGTGGTGTGCATCTAAGAAGAACACCATGAACTGGTTTGCTCAGTCCAGGAGAGTATCCAGTAAAGAAGAGAGTCACCACCTTTAAAAATTATTAAAGTAAAGTCTTGAGAACACTTTAACCCAAATGATTCACTTATTCTCCATATAATCTCCGTGGTACCTTGAGCTCGTACCATGTGTTTGACACCATGCCAGATTCTGCCTGTCAAAAGTTAAATGAAGGACTTCCCTGATGGCGCAGTGGTTGAGAGTCCACCTGCCGATGCAGGGGACACAGGTTCTTGCCCTGGTCTGGGAAGATCCCACATGCCGCGGAGTGGCTGGGCCCCTGAGCCATGGCCGCTGAGCCTGAGCGTCCGGAGCCTGTGCTCCGCAACGGGAGAGGCCACAACAGTGAGAGGCCCGCATACCACACACACACACAAAAAAACAGTTAAATGAAGAAAGGAATCCCAGTCTGGTGAGAGAGACAGATATGCAACTATATTATTTAAATATTTTTAAAACTATTCGCATGTTCAAAATACCAAAGAGAATAATAGTTTAAAGATTAATAATATCAGATAGCCTCTCTGACACTCACCCCATCAGATATCTCTTTTGAAAAAAGTATGGGAGATAGACTATTTAGGAGAAAACTGGTTACTCAGGAGATTAGTTAATAATTGTGATAGCCCAAGAGAGAGATTAGCTTGTTCTCAAGAAAATCTTCTTAATTTTATTATCACGTTCTTTGAATATTCAGTAGCATATGAATATTACTTATTAGTTCTGTACCACTAATGTAATGAGCTAAAAAGCAGCCTTTGTCAGTTTCAACAAGATTTCCCTCTTTCTGACTTATGCAGCTTGTTCATGAGCTGTGAGGTATATCCTGCATAACTTGCGCAATTTATCTTGGGCACTTTGGGCTTAGTTTATACCCTATCAATTGTTCATAAATAAAACCCAAAAAGGAAGTAGGTAGGGAGGAAATATCAGCACTTCCCATATTTAATCCCAGAGCACAATATTTTATTAGAGACTCCTTAATATTTTACATCTAACAGAATTACAGTCATAAAATCTAAAAATTATATCAACATGTGAAAATAAGGTTGTAACCCTCTATAGTGTCTGTACATGATAAATTTGAATTCATGGTGTTTGCCATAACCAGATTTGCCTTTTAATAGTAAATCCATCTGCTATGTAATTTCTTTGGTAGACTTTCCCTGCCCAGAAATCGCCATACTCTGTAGCATGTGTCTTCAGCTAGATGTGATTAAACCTGAAGAGGTACCTGACCCCCAGCTGCCTAATCTCCAAGGTGGAAAGCATGAAATTTTATCCCCAAACAGAACCAATGTAGTTAACTAGCCTGTTTCAGAATCTCTATCATATATCTTAATGTGATTTAAAACCCTAAGAGTTCAAAGAAACTGAAGTAAAAACGCATGCTTGAGCACACACATGTATACACACGTACACACACAAACACAGGCACATGTATATCCCACAGCTAATTCTCGGAAAGCCATGATTTAGCCAATCTAATGAGAGAGCATGATTCACGATGTAGAGAAAAGGTGTGCAAAACAGAGGAGGAAGCAGATAGCTGGGTGTACTTATAGACAAAAAGAAGCTAAGTCACTATGAAGTCAGTCAATCAGTGAACTCTTTATATCCAGGGAATAACCTTTATGGCTATAAATAGGTTCCGTTGTGCTTATTTCACTTGGCAATGGTCAGGAAAACCTTACAATAACCTCTTTTCACTTGAGAGTAGGTTGATTGAACCTCAGTGCCATTACCCAAACGTTTAGACATGAGAAGTCAACTTTCACTTGTAACCGCTTCTAAGAAAAGATTTTATATTTTGTGCACTACATCCTTAGGCTGAATCAAAACGATAATACCATCTGACTGGAAAAAAAAAAAAAAAAAAAAAAAACAACCTGACTCTGAGCCTGATGCCTCAGGGTAGTCACTATATTTGTGTAGATTATAATCTTCCTTCTACTGAAGATTGAAAGATTTATTTTCTATTGAAAAAGGTGTTTTATTGTAGGCCCAAAAGATGATAAAAATGGCAGAAAAATTTTAAAAACTCCATCCATTAGAGTAAACTCTATAAGAAAGTAAAAAAATCTATCCATCTGAGTAAATTCTATAAGCAGCAGTCAAGTGTGACTCCTTTGAAACACCTGTGATGATGCAATTTCCTAGTTATCAAACAATTTATTTTATAAAATCTTGTAGCATTCAGCACATGTAAGAAAAACTAAACCTGCGCCTCATCAACCTCTTGTGAAAATGATTCATTTGCATCAGTAAAACATCTGTAATGTAAAATTAGCTTTCTGAATACAATGTTTCTCTCTCTATCATAGTTTTGCTGATCATTTTTCAACAGGTTGCCTTGTTTTCTGAGCAACATATCACTTTTTTTTTTTTTTGCAGTACGTGGGCCTCTCACTGTTGTGGCCTCTCCCGTTGAGGAGCACAGGCTCTGGATGCGCAGGCTCAGCGGCCATTGCTCACAGGCCTAGCCGCTCCACGGCATATAGGATCTTCCCGGACCGGGGCACGAACCCATGTCCCCTGCATTGGCAGGCAGACTCTCAACCACTGCGCCACCAGGAAAGCCTGCAACATATCACTTTTAAATTCCAACTACCCATTGGGACGTTCATAAGGTTCAATACCATTCAGGTGTTCATAAAATTCATAAATAAATTACTATTTTTTTCATTTTTTCTTCTATTATTCTTCTCCCTTCTTATCTCTGATCTCTTTTGACTTTTACTGATCAAAGAATTAAATAATCATTTTTAGAAAGATCTGATTCATAAAGTTTTAAAAATATCTTCCTGGGTCCCAGGAAGATTATTTACTAAAGATGATGGGAACAAGACCTTCCCTCCTCATATGTCACAAAAACCATAAAGAATTGCATTTCCAAGAAGAATCTAAAGCTAATGAATGGGAGAGGCATCTTTCTTAGCACATGAAAAAGCCATAAAGTATATTTTGGAAATAACCTGAGGAGAATTTGAACAGTGATTGAGTCACTCCATTAGCAGATGTGAGCTAAAAAGCTAGTACATTTGAATATTTATGTTATTATAATCTCAAGATTGTTTGTTGGCTGATGATTTCTGGATGAGTGAGATTTGCACTTGCTTTAACCCTTAAGTTAAAAACGTTGATTAATAAAGAAAGTTACAAGAGACAAGGAAGGATACTATATAATGATCAAGGAACCAATCCAAGAAGAAGATATAACAATTATAAATATATATGCACCCAATATAGGAGCACCTCCATGCATAAGGCAACTGCTAACAGCTATAAGAGGAAATCAACAGTAACACAATAATAGTGGGGGACTTTAACATCTCACTTATACCAATGGACAGATCATCCAAAATGAAAATAAATAAGGAAACAGAAGCTTTAAATGACACAATAGACCAGATAGATTTAATTGATATTTATAGGACATTCCATCCAAAAACAGCATATTTCACTTTCTTCTCAAGTACGCAGGGAACATTCTCCAGGATAGATCACATCTTGGGTCACAAATCAAGGCTCAGTAAATTTAGAAAAATTGAAATCATATCAAGCATCTTTTCTGATCACAACGCTATGAGATGAGAAATGAATTACAGGGAAAAAGCGTAAAAAACACAAACACATGGAGGCTAAACAATACGGTACTAAATAACCAAGAGATCACTGAAGAAATCAAAGAGGAAATCAAAAACTACCTAGAGACAAATGACAATGAAAACACGATGACCCAAAACCTATGGGATGCAGCAAAAGCAGTTCTAAGAGGGAAGTTTATAGCTATACAAGCCGACTTCAAGAAACAAGAAAAATCTCAAGTAAACAATCTAACCTTACACCTAAAGAAACTAGAGAAAGAAGAACAAACAAAACCCAAAGTTAGCAGAAGGAAAAAAATCTTAAAGATCAGAGCAGAAATAAATGAAATAGAAACAAAGAAAACAATAGCAAAGATGAATAAAACTAAAAGCTGGTTCTTTGAGAAGATAAACAAAACTGATAAACCATTAGCCAGACTCATCAAGAAAAAGAAGCAGACGACTGAAATAAATAAAATTAGAAATGAAAAAGGAGAAGTTACAACAGACACCGCAGAAATACAGAGCATCCTAAGAGACGACTACAACCAACTCTGTGCCAATAAAATGGACAACCTGGAAGAAATGGACAAATTCTTAGAAAGGTATAACCATCCAAGACCGAACCAGGAAGAAACAGAAAATATGAACAGATCAATCACAAGTAATGAAATTGAAACTGTGACTAAAAACCTTCCAAAAAACAAAAGTCCAGGACCAGATGGCTTCACAGGTGAATTCTGTCAAACATTTAGAGAAGAGATAACACCCATCCTTCTCAAACTCTTCCAAAAAATTGCAGAGGAAGGAATACTCCCAAACTCATTCTATGAGGCCACCATTACCCTGATACCAAAACCAAAGATACTACAAAAAAAGAAAATTACAGCCCAATATCACTGATGAATATAGATGCAAAAATCCTCAATAAACTACTAGCAAACAGACTCCAACAAAAGGATTATACACCATGATCAAGTGGGGTTTATCCTACGGAGGCAAGGATTCTTCAATATATGCAAATCAATCAATGTGATACACCATATTAACAAATTGAAGTATAAAAACCGTATGATCATCTCAATAGATGCAGAAAAAGCTTTTGACAAAATTCAACACCGATTTATGATAAAAACTCTCCAGAAAGTGGGCATAGAGGGAACCTACCTCAACTTAATAAAGGCCATTATGACAAACCCACAGCAAACATCATTCTCAATGGTGAAAAACTGAAACCATTTCCTCTAAGATCAGGAAGAGACAAGGATGTCCACTCTCAGCACTATTATTCAACATAGTTTTGGAAGTCATAGCCATGGCAATCAGAGAAGAAAAAAAAAAAATAAAAGGAATACAAATTGGAAAAGAAGAAGTAAAACTGTGACTGTTAGCAGATGACATGATACTATACATAGAGAATCTTAAAAATGCCACCAGAAAAATAGTAGAGTTAATCAATGAATTTGGTAAAGTTGCCGGATACAAAATTAATGCACAGAAATCTCCTGCATTCCTATACATTAATGATGAAAAATCTGAAAGAGAAATTATAGAAACACTCCCCTTTACCACTGCAACGAAAAGAATAAAATACCTAGGAATAAACCTACCTAGGGAGACAAAAGACCTGTAGGCAGAACTCTATAAGACACTGATGAAAGAAATTAAAGATGACACCAATAGATGGAGAGATATATCATGTTCTTGGATTGGCAGAATCAATATTGTGAAAATGACTATACTACCCAAAGCAATCTACAGATTCAATGCAATCCCTATCAAATTACCAATGGCATTTTTTACAGAACTAGAACAAATCATCTTATAATTTATATGGAGACACAAAAGACCCTGAATAGCCAAAGCAGTCTTGAGGGAAAAAAACGGAGCTGGAGGAATCAGACTCCCTGACTTCAGACTATAATACAAAGCTACAGTAATCAAGACAATATGGTACTGGCACAAAAACAGAAACATAGATCAATGGAACAAGATAGAAAGCCCAGAGATAAACCCACACACCTATGGTCAACTAATCTATGACAAAGGAGGCAAAGATATACTGTGGAGAAAAGACAGTCTCTTCAATAAGCTGTGCTGGGAAAACTGGACAGCTACATGTAAAAGAAAGAAATTAGAACACTCCCTAACACCACACACAAAAATAAACTCAAAATGGATTAGATACCTAAATGTAAGACTGGACACTATAAAACACTTAGAGTAAACCATAGGAAGAACACTGTGACAAAAATCACAGAAAGATCTTTTTTGATCCACTTCCTAGAGTAATGGAAATAAAAAGAAAAATAAACAAATGGGACCTAATGAAACTAAAAAGCTTTTGCAAAGCAAAGGAAACCATAAACAAGATGAAAAGACAACCCTCAGAATGGGAGAAAATATTCGCAAACGAATCAATGGACAAAGGATTAATCTCCAAAATATATAAACAGCTCATGCAGCTCAATATTAAAGAAACAAACAACCCAATCCGAAAATGGTCAGAAGACCTAAACAGCCATTTCTCCAAAGAAGACATACAAATGGCCAAGAAGCATGTGAAAAGCTGCTCAGCATCACTAATTATTAGAGAAATGCAAATCAAAAGTACAATGAGGTATCACCTCACACCAGTTAGAATGGCCATCATCAAAAAATCTACAAATAAATGCTGGAGAGGGTGTGGAGAAAAGGGAACCCTCTTGCACTATTGGTGGGAATGTAAATTGATACAGCTACTATGGAGAACAGTATGGAGGTTCCTTAAAAAACTGAAAATAGAATTACCATATGATCCAGCAATCCCACTACTGGGCATATACCCTGAGAAAACCAGAATTCAAAAAGACACCTGCAGGCTTCCCTGGTGGCACAGTGGTTGAGAGTCCGCCTGCCGATGCAGGGGACGCGGGTTCCTGCCCCGGTACGGGAAGATCCCACGTGCCGTGGAACGGCTAGGCCCGTGAGCCATGGACGCTGAGCCTGTGCGTCTGGAGCCTATGCTCCGCAACGGGAGAGGCCACAGCAGTGAGAGGCCCGCGTACCGCAAAAAAAAAAAAAAAAAAAGACACATGCACCCAATATTCATTGCAGCACTATTTACAATAGCCAGGTCATGGCAACAACCTAAATGCCCATCAACAGATGAATGGATGTTGTGGTACATATATACAATGGAATATTACTCAGCCATAAAAAGGAATGAAATTGAGTCATTTGTTGAGACGTGGATGGATCTAGAGACTGTCATACAGAGTGAAGTAAGTCAGAAAGAGAAAAACAAATATCTTATATTAACATATGTACATGGAACCGAGAAATATGGTACAGATGAACTGGTTTGCAGGGCAGAAGTTGAGACACAGATGTAGAGAACAAACGTATGGAAACCAAGGAGGGAGGACCACGCTGGGGTGGGGATGGTGTTGTGCTGAATTGGGCGACTGGGATTGACATGTATACACTGATGGGTATAAAATTGATGACTAATAAGAAACTGCAGTGTAAAAAAACAAACAAACAAACATACTAAACTTTCTTTGGGTTATTTGTATGGAAATATGTAAATATAAATGTTTCAGACATTACATAAAATTTCTAAAAATCTTATATGTTCTGGTATAATGTTATAAGTCATAAGTCTAGTTATTACTTTAAAATGTATATCTCAGAAATAACTAAATTTCCTTGTCAATTGCATTATTATGAAATTTCATCAAATCTTTAACCATGGTCATTTTTAAGTCTTTTGTCATTTATAGACACTTCTGGGTGTACTCTGATGCTTTTGCAAAAATGTTCCTATAAAAGGGTTTCATCTTCAAGGAATTCATGGAAAAGACTGACAAGTACAGGTTTCTGGTAACTGACTATACTGCTAAACTGAAGGAATAAGCATTTTCAGAACTCTAATGGAAAACTGATGAATTCACAAACGTGCTAACAAAAGATCAAGATGAAAAAAAGATTAATTACATGGGACTGAGTGAACTGATGAGGATGATTATAATTTTTGTGACTTTCTGTTTGAATAAAAAAAAAAAAAATCTCACAAGGACTCAGAGGCAAAAAATACACAAATCAGTTTTCACTGCAAAGTAAAGGAGCTGTTACAGTGGAGGATTACTGGACTGAATGTCAATATTATGACATAGTATGAGTGTGTTTCATGTTTGGTAATTGCAATCATTGTTGCTTTTGTTGTGGTTATCCATTTACAATGCTTGGTGTCAGTTGATTTATCTCTTGTAAAAAATAAAATACAGTGTGTGTGTGTGTGAGAGAGAGAGAGAGAGAGAGAGAGACACAGAGAGAGAGAGAGAGAATAAATAAATAAAACCATTGATTAAAAACATGAATTAACAACAAAGAAAAACATTATTTTGTTGATAGAATGCTCATTCTTGACAATAAGTAAAATCCAGTCAAAGATTTATACTCATTTAACTCATTATATACATGCTGGAACTTTTCTTTCCATTCCCACAATAATGTATAACAGCACTGAATTTCTATAGCTAAATCAAATAATTTTTAGCTTTAAAACTAGCAGAATTATTAATCTAAAATATTTTGTCAAAGTGAGTATGGATATATTTTACACTTATTCATGTTCATCCCCTTAAATGCATTATATCATCTTAAAACAAATAAGCCATCAGACAAAATTAAAACATACTACCATTTAGATAAAAGTAATATTTCTCTACATTTCAAAAACAAAGGCAAAATAACTCTTGCTTCCAGCCTAGCAGAATAACAAAGTTGGAGTTACCTCTTATCTGTAAACCAGAGTTTTCAAGATATTGAACATAACAATAATGGACAGTTATCCCAGAGAGATGGAAAATGAATGAGATGAACCCTAAAATTTGTCCCTGTTTAATGCCTTGAGAGATTTTCTAGACTGTGGTGTGTGGAGGGAAACGCATGCAGACACTGGTGGCCTCCCTGAGTTATGCTGATGGAGCTGGGTGTCTAAGAAGGCCACAGCAGCTAGAGTTTATAGGGCAGAGTATCAAAACTGAAAGAGCTACACAAAGAGATGACTCCAGACATCTGCAGTGTCCCTCACAGTATTTGGCAAAGTAATTATTGATCGATCTATCTATATAAAGAAAGTGTTTGGGGCTAGGACAAGAACTATCAAAAAGGATTAAAGGAAATAGTACATGATGCTTACACAGGCAGGGAATAATGCCTGTTCTAACTAACCTGACTGAAAAAAACTCTTAATTGGAACCCTGGTTACTCAGGGGATTTTATCTGAGTAATGAGAATTAAGTAATTCTAAGAATAAAAGCTGCTATGGTCCCACCTAAGAAATATAAAAGAAGCTCTGAAAGTATTAAACTCTAAACTACTTAACCAGAACAAAGCTTAAGAATACTTATAGGAATAGGAGAACATTCAGTACCAGAAAAGTAAAACTTATAATGTCTGGAATCCAATCAAAAAATACTCTGCATTCAAAGAAGCAGGAAAATGCTATCTATAATGAGATCAATCAATCTATCAAAACTGACCTAGAAATAATACAGCTGAGAGAAAGAAAAGACAAGGGCATTGAAAATATAAAATCACTCAAAATACATGCAAAACCTAAAAATATGAAATTTTTGGAAGTAATTCTTTGTGATCTTGGATTAGGCAAAAACATCTTACATATAATACCAAAGCATGATTCAAAAAAGTAAAAAATAATAATACTAAAATTTAAAAGCTGGATTTCATGAAGGAGTACAACCACTTTGAAAAATCGTTTGGAAATGCCTTTAAAAATTAAACATGTGTCTTAAACATATGTCTTCTATATGACCCAGACATTCTGTTCCTAGGCATTTACACAAGAGAAATAAGAGCATAGATACATACAAAGACTTACACCCAAATGTTCATAGCAGCTTTACTGCAATGGCCCCAAACTGTAAACAACCCAAATGTCTATCCCCAGATAAATGGATAAACAAATTATAGTACAGATACATACAATAGAATATGAATCAGCAATAGACAGCAACAACCTTTATATATGCAACATGGATGAATCTCAGAATATTCATCCTGAGGGAAATAAATCAAAGAAGAGTATATACTATATGATTTGATTTATATAAAATTCTAGAAAATGTAATCTATAATGACATAAAGCAGAAGAGTGGTTTCCTGGAAGTGAGATGGGGGTGGGCGAAGAAGGCCAGGAGGAAGGAATTATGAAGGTGGATGAACAAACTTTTGTAGATGATGAATATGTTCATTATCTTGATCGTAGTGATGGTCTCATCACCATATGCACTTGTGAAATAATATCAAACTGCACACATAAAATATGTGTAGATTGTTTTTTGTCCAATATATCTCAATAAAGTTGCTTTTAAAAAATAAGACATTTTTTAAAAATTTCTCAAAGATTTTTGGTGATCATTTGCTTTCATCAGCCATTCACACTCAGATGAAACAACTGTTTTATCTCTTTCCAGAAAGATGTTTTATGTATCTCATTGTATCTTGAGAGAGTCTTGAGGTAATACAGTCAACAGCATTTAGAAAACCCCAGGTTGTATTTACACACACACACACACACACACACCTCACTTACAAGTATTACTAATGCTATTTCTTTTTCTCATTTAATACGGGCCCCAGCATGATTCAGATTTAAATGGCAAGGCCACTTTCAAAGAGGTAAGTTTAAACAAAAGAACTCAAAAAATCATTGATATATGGTATACTCTGTAAGTTTAAACACTAACACTTTTAATCCTTATCACACGTGATACAGGAGCTTCAAGCTCAGGGCACACAAATATCTCCTTTTTATTTTCTTTTGTGTTTAGATCAAGAGAATTCACAATCTCTGTATTACATGTTAGTATTTCACTTATTTAAATTAAGGCTTTGTGCAACTGACATTAAATGAAGTATTAGGCCAAAACTAGTTTTAGAACACCAGGGAGAGTATTTAAATTAAATACATAATTACTGTTTCTCAAAGTAGATTCCACAAAGTTCAATGCAAGAAACACAAGACAAATTTTAAAAATGATATGGCCAAAGAATACTGCTAAGATGTTGTCTAACAGCAATTTGCATTAATTCTCAGAAATGTTAAAGCACTAAAGTGCATTTTGATTTAGTTTTAGAGAATCTCCCTCTAAGATTAGATTCATAAAGGACATAGAATATCGAGTCATTTTCTAAACTTATTAGATTAGGACCTCCTCTCTTTCTTTCTTTGAATATCTATTAATATTTGGCTTACTGGTCTCTAATTCTATGCATTCTCAAACTATAGTGAGCCTAAGCGTCAACAGATGTACTTAATAAATATTAGGACTTCTAGGCTTGACAGCCAGAAATTCTGATTTTAAAGGTCTACACTGAGACCAGGAATCTTCATTTTTCTAACTAGTACCTCAGGTGATTCTAATCCGAGCAGTCTAAAGGCTACCTTTTAAGAAACACAACATTCAGAAATTCACTCTCAAGTTTCCAAATGCTGAAAAATTATTTACTAAGTAGCTTATAGTACAATTATCCTATATTTAGCCAACGTGAAAATGAGCTGCTGCATTATTTTTGATTGACACTAAAGTGTATGTGAAGAGTCCTGTTCACACAGGGCAACACAGCTAAAGTCAGTTTAAGCTTGATGGTCCAACATTTGAAACAAACAATGTATACTAAGTAAATAACACTTGTAGAATACAGGCCATACTATTAGGCACTGACAAGCTTCAGTGAGTCTCCACAAAGTCAGGCTTTGGTGAATACGCAGGTTACTACATAGCATGATTCTCAGGGTTGGAAGGAAGTACTGAGGGGATTTCTGTTGGGAATGTGCTGCACAAATAAAGGGTAATAACTATTTATAAAGGCTAAAACTAAAAATGTCCTTCATAAGAGATGATAGACCTTTGTGTTGTCAGAATCCCTTTCTTAATCGTAAGTCACCTAACTCCAAAAGCCTGCTAAGTTTAACTTTTAGATTCCACCAATATATAGTTACTTCAACCTAAAGAGTAAACATATTATCATTTATTTCTGAACTAATTTCTCCTAATGCCTTTCTTACTTCCACATGTTCACTAACCAAGTTGTGTTGGCACCCAAACTGTGCTGTCTTTGACCCTTGTTTTTGCTCCATCTCCCAGACTCATTCACCAAGTTCACCTGGATTTTGTCGTCTCTTTTAAATCCATCCATTTAAAAAAATGCCATTTCATCCATTAGTTCAGGGCCTTACTAATTCATGTTTGAAATGTCCCTTAAAGAGTCTTCCAGCCTTCAGCTTTCTTCCCCAATTCAAGTGCTGTGTCTTGGAATATTCAAGCTCATTCTTTGTCAGATGTGTGACTATGCGAAATCATTCTGCCTTTCTGGATCTCAGTTTCCTGCTACTGGTGCATAATAAAGGATTAAAAGCTTAGTGTCCTAAAGCAATATTGCATTTATTATCTCACAATTTCTATGGATTAAGAGTCCAGATAGGGCTTATCCTGGTCCCCTTCTCAGTGTCACCAGGCTGAAATCATGGTGTTGGCTGAGGCTGTGATTCCCATCTAGGTTTCAGAGTCCTCTACAAACTCACTGATTGTTGGCAAATTTACTTCCTTGACGCTGTATGTCCGAGGTCCCCAGTTTCTCACTAGCTGCCACTCAGGAACAGCTTTCAGCTCCTAGAGGTCACCCACAGTTCTTTGTCACACGGCCCCTATAGACAGTACACACATGGCTATTTGCTTTCTTCCAGGACAGGAGGAGGCTGTCTGACTCTTTATTCTTTTATAAAAACTTCACCTCATTATGTCAGGTTTCCCTTAGTAATCTCCATTTGATGAGCTCAGAAGGGAACCATAATTATATCTGTAAAATCCCTTTTTCCATGAAAGGTAACATGATCAACATGATCAAGGCAGTGGTATCACATATATTCTCAAGTCCTTCCTACACTCCAGGGGAAAAGATTATACAAAAATGTGGGTCATTGAGGGCTCTCATAGAATTCTGCCTAACGCATTCATGTAAAAGCTAGTTGGCTGGAAAAGCAAATCTTACGATTTTATGATGATGACTGCTCAAACTACAAGTTACTAAACTTTTATACATGGAATGGAAAGTTTATACAAGTTCTCAGGACACTGATAGATTTAGGAAGGCAATGCATATTTTTTCCCTACATGAAAGGGCAAAATTTCCAACTTCCTAGCTACACCAGAAGATTAAAAGCTACAGTGAAACCCCCTGCAGTTTTGAATACAGAGCTGCCCAGAGGCACCAAAGGGATTTCTGAGTCAGACTCATCAGGAGGAAAAAGGAGAGTTAGATGAAAATTATGATTATTCATTCCACCGTTTAAAGCGTATAGAAGAAAATGTTTCACCACTGCCTGCAGAATAAATTCCCAACTCCTCAATCTGGAGTAAAAGATCTTCCATGACTTAACTGGCCCCCACGTTCCTGTTTATCTCTCATGTCTGTCTCAAACAGAAAGTTTCAGTTCCTTCAAACAATCACATGCTTTTACTCTGCATAAACACATGGTTTCTTTCTTTAGAATGCTCTACCACCTACTTTTACCCACAACCCATATAGTGAATTCAATTCATCATTTAAGATCCACTTATTCATTTAACATATACTTACTGAGTACTCTCATTCATCAGTGAACTCTCGTCTTTACCTCTGCCACAAAGTAGGGCACATCTCTGCTGCTTGTTTTGTATAAAAACTGTAGCCAGTTCATATGCCTGTTACTATACTTGTTAGATCTTAGGTTTATACATCCATCCCCCCAAAGTGAATACCTTAAAGAAATAATTCTGTTTTGGTTATATTTCTAGGACTAATTCAGGGATTGTTACAACTCACCAATCATGGTTTGCTCAAGATAGTAATAATAATGATAACAATAATAATAATATCTAAAATGTATTCAGTGATTCCTTACGCTGTGAAAACACCTTATGCACAGTGGCTTATATGAAATCCTTGCAAGAGCACTTTGAGGCAAGCTTTATAATCCTCATTTAATAGATGAGAAAACTGAAGTTCAGAGACAGAGGCAAGACTTCAATATGTTACTGATAATTGTCACCATTAAGTTCTCTGTATACCAGTGTGGTCCCCAAACTGGAGCATCATCATCACTCACAAATTCAACACACTGCTAAATATATATTTTCTCGGATTCCAGCCCAGATCTACTCAAGCAGAAAATCTGGGGTCAGTCCCCTATAATCTGAGTTTTAACAGGCCCTGAAGGTAATGATGATGCCTGCTAAAGTTTGAGAACCATGCTGTATAATCTAACATGGAAATATCCTGGCCAAGGAAATGTGATCAGCTAGGACTATGAAACAACTTTCTCCCAGAAATTTGGTGATTAAATTCATATGTTATGTAATAATGGAGAAAAAATGTACAAGAACAATGACTCCTCGTGAAATCAGAAGTCACTTTGAAAGCCCCTACCTCTATCATACAGAGTCTGAAATTTAACACAGTGTCAATATGCTGAACTGGCCAGTGCTTCATTAAAACGTATGGAAAATAATACTTTCCCTTGACTGTAATAACTACTTTGGATTTACATAATGTTATACATTCCTCTTTATAGGAAAGTATTCCTCATAGCTGGTTTTATCACCCCAAAGGCATTTTAAACATCTCCAGGTCAAGGTTCTTGTTTTCTTCATTTGGATATTCACTCATGCACCATAGAATGCTGTATAATTGGGACACATTTTAACAATTTCTTATCGAATTGAATTTAACTGGATTTGATTAGCCTATCTTTTCCAATTCTTTATACTAGGGAGTATCTTTTTAAAAAATCTCAAGTGATATTATAGTAAAAATTGTTACATGATAATAGGAAGTCAAATTTTGATTTCTGAAAAGACAAGAGTGCAAGATAGGGATAGAACACTCCTTTCAGTGAGGTGTATCTGCTGAGGGATTTTAGAGCGAACTTTCACTTCACATGTATAGAGCACAGCAATAGTAATGAACATGCATTCTGTATAGAGTACTAAATACAGCATATTTGCCTATATACCTATAAAAACATTTTAGAGAACTCAGGAAGTTCACCATACCATTGTAAAGACAAACTATGTAAACATGCCAAATAAGAGTGATAAACAAATAAAGAGCTATATAGATGAATTCAAGTGCAGGAATAATAAATGCTCTATTAATTGCCATGTATTGAAGAACACAGAAAAAACAAAGCTTCACTACTTCTGAATAGAACACAGAATCAAATGCTGATTCTGTATATGGTTTTCTCTTGATTTTCATTCTAGTCTTGATTCAGATGATTTTAAAGTATGATGTTTATAAGATAAAAATTTCATGTTTTTACATATAAACAAAAGTCCCCTCTCTACCTAGTTTATGAATAAATCTGGCATTCAGAGCAGAAGCCAAATTTGTCAAAAATTAAGATATTTTATAAAAATATTTTTAATGAAAACATTATGCATTTCTCATAAGGCTACAATGTTAAAAACAATCAACCAATATTAATGACTAGTATGTTAGTCTCTGACCTCCCTGAGGATATATTTATCTGAAACACAAAGAAAATGGTAAGAAATTAAGAGAAACTAACTCACTAACTATTTACGTCAAAATTCAGAAAGAGATGCATGTAGGTAATAAAACAGTTTAACCGAAGGAGAGTATTTAAGAACATTCTAACATAAACCAAGGCTTTCACATAGAAAACCATCTGATTTGTAAGAATTCACTGCCAGGAGCTTTCTTATAGGCCAAGGAAATCGGATTTTAAACTTATCCTCCAGGTTAGGACTTTCAATCAGAAGTGCTTACGCAGAAAAAGTGGCTGGATTAGAACCTTGTCATAGTAAGATAACTCTGGATACAGTGTAGAGGGTCCATTTAGAAAAGCTCCAACCAAGAGTAGACATTTAACAGACTAACCTAAACCAATACATCCTAAAGGCAGAATTAGAATGGATGGTACTGAGCCCTGGCAGAATATAAGAGCAAGTTTAACTTAGCAAAGTGATGTATCTAACTTGTGAAATGGGTGCTTGTACTTCTCCAAAGTTAGTCCAGTAAACTGTATTTATTAGAAGTTCTAAAGTAAAGGTAGTAATTATGGATAAATTACAGATAGTTCCTTGTTTGGGGAAAAAAAATATAAAGAGAGAAAGTAATTAAAATAGAAAAGAGGTAGAATAATTGTATGGATTGTAAACCCATAATTTCTTAGTAATATAGGCAAGTCTACCTGTTGGGCCTCCATGCCTAAGTAAGAAACTTGAATTACAAGTTAAAATAACCAGAATGGTTTGCATCAACCTATCTCCTAGAAGGCTACCTTGAGAATATATTACTATATAAACAGGAAAAACTTTTAACAGGAATAATAGATGATTCTTATATTTGGGTTTTAATGTACATGTGATGTCAGGTCCAAGATTTCTGTATGTGGGGTACAAAAACCACTACCAGACTTACTAGCCATCTCCTCTATAAACTTCTTAATCCACCCTAAAAGAGTGTGTGTGTGCACATGTGTGTTTAAGTGTAAGAAGTAAGAACAGAATTATGCTGAATATTTACATTTCTGTGCATTTTTACTGAGACAAGCACATTATTTTACCCTGTGTGAGAACTACTGAAAAACAGATTTATTGATGTTTAGCTAGTTTTATTCCCAAAACTTTGTATTTTCAGAACCGACAAGTTGAAGAAATAATTCATGGAATTTCTCTATCTATAATCTAAATACTACAGATGAGCTCTAAAATAATCACATCTAACATGAACATTTAGCACTTGCTATTGTCAAGTACTTGCTATTGTCAAGAATCTATGTGTTTTTTATATATTAACTTATTTATTTTTCCAAGTTTCCCACTATATATATATCATTTTTTTTAAGATTTATTATTTATTTAATCTATTTTTGGTGGCGTAGGGTCTTAGTTGCTGCACGCAGGCTCTTCCTTGAGGCATGCTAAACATTCGTTGCGAATGCTTGGGCTCTTCGTTGTGGCGCGCGGGTTTCTCTCTAGTTGTGGTGTGCGGGCTTTGTCTTCTCTAGCTGTGGTGTACAGGCTCCAGGGCGTGTGGGCTCTGTAGTTTGGGGCCCGCAGGCTCTCTAGTTGAGGCTCTCGAGCTCAGTAGGTATGGTGCATGGGCTTAGTTGCCCCGTGGAATGTGGGATCTTAGTTCCCTGACCAGGGGTCAAACCCACGTCCCCTGCGTTATAAGGTGGATTCTTTACCACTGGATCACCAGGAAAGTCTCTAGATATATATCATTTTAAAACTGTTTTACATAAGAGAAAAATGGGGCACACAGAAATGATATTAATATACCTTGTAAAATTACCTAATTTAAGGTAAATCTGGTTCAAATTACACTTAATCAGAAAGTGACTGTGGTTTGAAAAGGAAAATGTAAAATGCCCTGGATCTAACACTTCACACTAGTTTCAGCACATTAATTTTGATTTGAAGACCTTTCCCCATTCCTTACCTTTAATCTCTTTGTCATTTTTGAACCATCTTATATCAGCTGCAGGTTTACTACCAGATGTTTTACAAGTCAGCTGCATCAAGTCTCCCTCCATAACTGGGGATGAAAATCCACTAATTTGAGGCTTCTCAGGAACACCTGAAATTTAAGCAAATGAATGAAATAAACATCAATCTCCATGGTTGATTTGTTTTTATGACTGTTACTTTCACAAACAAAGCTAAACTGGGTGTCTAACTGACAATAACTTCAATCAAGAATAATAAACCAAAACATAATAATAATAAACTGCTATATAATAAATGACAAAATATATAAAAAGTATATAGCGAGATATTTACACACATACATACAAACATGTATGTGTGTCTGTGTAAATATGCCAGAAAGCATTTTAAATGCATTTAAAGTAGTTTTTTTAAATTAAATTTTACCTGCAGAAATACTCTTTGTAATCTTAAAAACAACCATATCTTAAGATTTAACAGTGTGGGGATTTAAGATGGTAGATTGTTTGCATTGGGCAAAAAAAAAATCCACAAAGCATATTTCTTCATTCTTTAGCAAACTGTGATTTAACCAAAATAGCACATTTCATTCCTGATTTCAGAATTCTTAAAGCTTAAAAAATATTGTCATCCTCTGTGTACTTTTTTCTAGAAAATGCATTTTGGAATAAGGGATTCATTATTAATTGCAACTATACTTATTTTTCTAATTCTTCTAAAGTAGAGAATGTCTCTTGATGTCATTTGTATTAGAAATGTAACTGCAGTTTTGTGGAACATGATATGTATTATTTTTAATGCTAGTTAATGCTAGCTACTTATTACCTTTTCTAGTCCAAATCATCCAATGAATAAGCAGATAACTAATATTCAGAGATAGACATTGATGATTTAAATAATAGAACATTACACTTTTTTTTTTTTTTTTTTTTGTGGTACGCGAGCCTCTCACTTGTGGCCTCTCCCGTTGCGGAGCACAGGCTCCGGACGCGCAGGCTCAACAGCCACGGCTCACGGGCCTAGCCGCTCCGCGGCATGTGGGATTTTCCCGGACCGGGGTATGAACCCGTGTCCCCTGCATCGGCAGGCGGACTCTCAACCACTGCGCCACCAGGGAAGCCCAGAACATTACACATTTTGAAGGCAATAATATTCTGCTGTCATGACAGAGGTTTATTAAAATTTCTTCTAAAAGTATTCAATAATAAAGGCAGATTGAAAGCTTCTTTATTGTACTATTTAATTCAGTTTGAAAAGAATAAAATGTAAGAATGTTGGAAGGTGCCAATAAAAGAAATACAAACTGAAACAACAAGAACAACAAAGATAAATGACAGATCAACACACTCCATTAGCTGGCTAGCTTTTATTTTTTTTTTCGTTTACCTTCATATAGCTTTAAAAAAAAATGTCAAATCATCATTTAATAAACTGAAATTAACCACTTTCCTATTTCTTGGGGTCTCAAGTTGGCTCTCTACAGAACAATACATTAATCTTAGGCAGCTGCTATCCTGAGATACTCCATTTAGTGGGTGTATTTTGTCCTTAATGGCAAACTTGTGAAGATTTTTATACAGTAGTCTCAGTGGGACTTGCAAAGAAACATATTTCATATCCTATGCACAGAACCAATTCACTAGCAGGATTAACTTTAATATTCTCATCCAAAAGAACAGCATGCATTAGTTCGTTTAAACGCAGTGTTATGCCTTTATCTATCAAAAAAGGAAGGCAAGCTAGGGGCAAAAAAAAAAAAAAATCAATCTTTAAATTCCTCTAACTTGTTCAGTACACAGGTGTGTTTCAATGAACTCCAGCAATTTCAGATGATTGGGCCACTGACGTCTGTGGAATCACAGAGAGCTGTGAGCTGCAAGCTTATTTCCTCAGAAACTCTATGAAAGTATTGCTTTTTGGTGTCACTATAACCTTTAGAAAAATGGCCCAATACTTAGAGAATAAAAAAACAAAGAAACTACAAGCTGCATGTGCAAGCGACATTATGTACTTCATTTAGTAATCTAGAAAACTACAAAGCTAAAAGGCAAGAAGACAAATAGAAATGTTAGGGTCATTTAAATACACTAAAATACACAAATGGTCATATTTGGAAGCCAATAGATATTAGGGAAGATCCCATTAGGTGACTGATGATAAGGTGGAGGAGCATCTGATAGACACATTGAAGTCATTATGTTCATTATTCTATCACTTTATAAAAGGATTACCATGTATACAATATAGAGATGATTTGACACAAAGGAATTTAGTTGAAAATCAAGAAACCTGGTGTCTATTGCTGGCTAATAAACAAAATGGCTGTTTGCTCTTCGGAAGTCATACAAATCTTTACACCTCTCTTTATTTATGAAATGGGGGAAATGACTAAGGGATTTTTTAATGCTTTTTGATGATCCTCAAAGTGTAGATTTGTTATTGAATCATGTTGCTGTAGCTGTACACATCTCTCTGGCTTGTGATCACATGGTGTTAGTCCCTTGCACTTACCCAGGACAGTGAGATAGGCCTTGGAAGTTTTGACAGGCATTGTAAATAAAGAACAGGTGTACTGTCCTTCATCAGAGAGAGAGACATCACTGACGCTGATACTCAGTTCATGCCAGGAAGCCCGAACCAGCTCGATCCTATTGTCCCTTAAAGCTGGAAAAACAAAATACTGAAAACGTGAATAACAACATTAGGAAAAGTCACTATTGTTAGACTACATATTTTTAGCACAACACAGTAAACATTTTCTTGGGCCATATGTCTAAATCTGGTTTCCTGAAACGTTTTTAAAGGAAGGTTTAAATATATTGAAATATTTTATCAGATTTAAAAATCAAAGTAGAATTAAATGTTCCTTAATGTTTTGAGAAATAACTTTTTAGTTAAATGATTGCATCTAGTAAGTACAATACCTTGGATGAGGTAGATATTGATGGTGACAAAAATGGCTTTCCTTCACAAAGTCTTTCATGAGTTGTCAGTACCAAGAAAAGCTGTAAACAAAAAAGTTCACTTCTATGCCCAGATAAATTTGGAAAAAATATGACTGCTCAATTCCTTCTAGGAAACCAACAATGAACCTTAGCATATTGAAAGTTCTCTGCAGTAGAGACACCTGTTAAACTTTTTTAAAATCAGAGCTAACTTTCAGCTGAAAAACACCTGTAGTGTACCTGACGTTAAATTTGTTCTGACTGGTTGGTGCCTCTGCTGTTAAATACTTTTAATATATTCTTTGGTTCAAACCACCTTTTCTATCACAGAACACTTGTTTTCACAGATCTCTTAAGCATCTTGCTTATTTATGCTTTTTTAAAATCATTTTGGGAAAAGCATTATAAAACTTAAATATCACTCACTATATGCTCCACTAAGGACAGCTATAAAACCAGGAATTAAGCAAGAGGTGACTAAAGGAGTACTCTGAAAGGTAGAAAGAGGAAAGGGGACTGGTTAGGGATACCAGAACCTAAGGAATAACACAGTATCTCTCTAACCAATTGTAAAAGACATTTGAGGCCCGGCTTCTCCCAACCATAACCTAGCAACAGAAGGTGGCCTATGTAGACTCATTTTTATCGCAGAGAAAATGGGAGTCCCACCAAGAACTTTGGGAGAGATGGGGCCACCCCCAAGGGGAATCAATCAGGAGCATCACTGTCATGGAAAGCAATCTCTTTTTCCATTGGGCTGGAGACTCCCCTTCCCTACTGAGAGACAATGGTCAATTGGGCAGCACAGGCAGTGGGTCAATCCTTCTATAACAATTACCCAGCCCTTGAAGTGATCTTTGATGAGCTAAAGAACCATTTATCCCACCTAGAGCCAACAGGAGGCCTTGCTTCCTTAGGTGGCACCAGTAGGGATCAGTACAACTCCTGGTGGAAACAGACAACTCAAAGTTACCAAATAGCACCACAAAGGCTCTGAAAATTAACTTGTTGGTGGAACCATAGCCCACAAATGTAAGCCAGGACCTGTGTGCTGAACCTAAATAGAAGGTGTAAATAGTATCCAGAGTCTCCTAATACAATAACCAAAATGTCCAGGATGTGATAAAAAAAAAAAAGAATTACTGGTCACACCAAATACCAGGCAAAACATAACTTGAATGAGAAAAAATAATCCACAGAACCTAATACTGAGTTGAAACGGATGTTAGAATTATCTGACAGAGAATTTAAAGAAGCCATCATAAAATTACTTTAACAAGCAATGACTAATTATCTTGAAACAAATACAAAATAGAAAAATCTCAGCACTCTAAAGAAGTTATAAAAAAAAGAACCAAAGGAAAGTACAGAAGTCAAAAATACAAAAACCAAAATAAAAACTCACTGGATTGGATAAATAGTACAATGAGACAACAGAGGATAGAAACAGTGAACTTAAGGACAGACCAATACAAGTCACTGGATCTGAACAAGAGAGAGAAAACAGATTGGAAAACCAATCAAAAAAACAAAAAATCAGAATCTTGGGGACCTGTGGGACAATAACAAAATATCCAACATTGGTACCATATAAGTCCCAAAAGAAGATAAAGAGAGTGAGGCAGAAAGAATTTAAGAAATAATGGTCAAAAACTTCACAAATTAGGCAAAAGAAATAAACGTACAAAATCAAGAAGAGGAGCAGAATCAAACAGGATAAACCCCAAAAGGTCCAAATCAAGATACAGTGAAATTAAACTCCTGAAATCCAAAGAAAAAAATCATAAGAGCAGCCAGAGAGAAAGACATATTACCTATAAGAAAACACCATTTCAAATGACAATATATGACCTCTTTTGAAATTATGGAGGTCAGAGGCAGTTTTTCAAGTGCTGAAAGAAAAGAACTGTTGATCGTGAATTCTTATCCAGTGAAACCAACGTTCAGGAATCAAGAGGAAATAAATATATTTTTAGAAGGAGCAAAACTAAGAACATGTTTCTCTAGCAGATCCGTCTTAAAGAAAAGTTAAAGTTCTTCAAACAGAAAAGAAGAAATTTTGAAGCATCAAGAAGGAAGAGCAAGTGAGAGAACAAAAAATATGGGTAAATACAATATAGACTACTCTGCTGCATTTTTCTGACTATATGATGGTTAAAACAAAAATTATACCATCAACTGATGCAGTGTTCAACATGTAAAGAAGGAATAGTCAAAACAAATAAAAAGTGTCAGGGCAAAAGGACCCAATGGAAGTAAGCTTTCCATACTTTACCAGAAGTGGTAAAACTGGTAGACTGTGATAAGTTGTATATGTATAGCATTTCAATACCTGGAGCAACTACTAAGAAAATATACAAAGTGATACATTCAGAAACTCTATAGATAAGTTAAGATGAAATCCTTTTATATAGTGTCTTGAAATAACTAAAATTATAGAGATGGAGAAAAGATTAGTTCTTACCAACGGTGAAGGTTAGTAAGGGGTGGAGGGAGTGGGAGTGATATGAGTGTGGTTATAAAACTACAGCACAAAGGATCCTTGTGGTGATAGAACCGCTTTGCATCTTGACTGTGGTGATGGATACATTAACCTACATATGTAATGAAACTGGATAAAACTAAACACACACACACACACACACACACAGTACATGTAAAACCGGTGAAATGCAAATAAGATTGGTGGACTATGTCAATGTCTATTTTCTAGCTGTGATATCTTTCCAAGATGTTATTTGGGTAGAGGGTACCTGGATTTCTCTGTATTATTTCTCACAACTGGGTATGAATCTACAATAATAACTCATCTTAAAATATTTTATGCACATTAGATGGAATGGGGAAATGGTTTTGATATCAAAGCTTGAAATTCATTATATGCATTTGCCACAGAGTAAGAGGGGGATCCCAAATGCCATATATTCTTAAATTGCCTATACCTTTCCTCTATGCTTTGTGAGAGGAGCAGGAAATTAAAAAATATATTTGGTAAAATTCTAAATTTTCATGATTTTAAATATACTTTAAAAATCATCCTCCCACTTACTCAATAACACATACCTGAATGATTATAGTCCATCTATTACCATTCTTTGTTACCTCTAATTTCATAAGGAGACATACGCTTGCAAGCATTTTCAAAACTGATTTTTATTGACTATAAAAATTAAGGAAGACATTACAATTGTGTTTGCAACTCCACTAGGTTACAGCAGACTTTTTATAAAAATGTCTATTTTGTACTCTATCTCCTACACTCCCTATTATATATGCCTTGTTCACTTGCTAGAGGAAAACAGGGGGACACAGATTTGTCATTTTCCCAATAGGACCTCATGCTATACCAACCACTTTTCAAAGGTATGATTTATTTTTAAAAATATTTATCACATATTTCTTGGTTTTTTAGAAAAAAGAAGTCTCCAAAAGGGAAAACCTCAGGTTCCTGCAATGATACTGTGTGGGTAAAACATGTTACTCACCCCCTGTGTTCAATTTCATTTCTTCTAACACAGGTCACACTGACAGAGAGACAGAGCTTACAATTTTTAGTGAATCTTGGCAAAAGGAATTTAGCTCTCTTTGGTCAGACTATTTTATTGAAACTATATAATATATTATATATATATAAACCATATAATTAAATAATATCACCAAAGTCAAACTGAATTACTCAATGCATACAAATAGAAAATGTCCATGTTTAAACCATTTATGTGGAGTAATGCTAAAAGCACTGACTTTGTTATCAGAAGATCTGCTTTAGGCACTTATATGAGGTCAGGTTTCCTGTGGATAATAATTCCTGATTCATTTCCATCTTTGCATTATGAGAACTATGATATCATGCTATATGTAAAGTGATTTAAACAAATATGCGATGATATATTAAAATATTTTAGGTTTGGAATCCTGATGAGAACCTAAATATTTAAAGTCTGAAATGTCTCGATTCAGCTTACCAAATCATATAATTTTTTGAGTTGTTTTATAATTACTACCAGGTTTGACTAAAAATTAGGCTCTGAAAAGTAGAATACATGTATTTTAATGTAAGCTCTGTCACTGGTTAGCCATATGAATAGGTAAGTCACTTATTGTGTACCCCAGTCTGCTGAGTGTTAGGCGGAGATAATAACAATTGAGTGAAAGTATAAGGTATACGGTTTAGAGAAATGAAATACATGAATAGATATTCAAAAACTGAAAACATATTCCCAAAAGGCAAGAAAGTGACACAGTTAGCAAAGGGATTATTTATTGTATAAATTTCCTTGATAATTCATTTGCCAAAAAACAAAGAGCTGCCTAAGGAAATTTTTATTGGACTGAACATTTAATTTAATTTAATTTAATTTTAGTAGCTATAAACATTTTTTATTATAGAGAAGTTAAGTGATTTCAAGATTGGAAAGTGTCCATTGTATTTGGACAGTGTCGGTGAGTTTGGCTATATCATGAGAGGGTTGCTAAGAAGGAACCAGATTGCACTCTTGGATGAGAAAAGTAGGAGACAGTCCAGGGTCAGAAGGAAGGGAGGCTATTTTTTCTGGAAGGAAGAGACTGAATCATATTCATAGGCTCAAGAGAAAGGGGATCAATAAAGGCATGAAAAATAGAAACGGCATCTCTAGTACAGATATCTTCAGGGCCTGTTCTCCTAGCAGCACCTCCCCACTTCCCCCCTCACCAGAGAAATCCCTTTGGACTGAACATTTTAAACAAATCTTACATCCACAGCATTTATCTTTTCAAGTTTGTAAATACTTACGATGTCATCTGCAGTTCTCTTTATCACAATATTTTAAGTATGAAAGAAAAAAAGGAAACCTTTTAAAGTCCAAAGAGGGGTTAAATATAACTCAATGGATTCCCTGTGAGCAGGATCCTTGTCTTGCTCATCTCAGCACCCTGCATCCTACCTATCTGCACAGCAAGTTTTCAGTGAATGTCTATTGAATTGAAACTGAGAGCCAAACTCCATCTGTATATGATAAGAGCAGAGTGAAAAAGAACGAATTAGGAAGTCCTCTCTGATACATCCCCCATGGGAGAAAAGCCCCCAAAACAAGAAAGAAAGTGTCTTGTTTAGACACTGTTGAGCATAAAAGACCTAGAGACATCATGCTGCAAATTTTTTTTTTTAAAGTGATCGTTCATTGAACAATTATTTGAAATACTGAATGAGTGATCTCTGAAGCTACTGTTGTGTTACCTTATGGTTTCCAAATGAACACAAAAGGTAGTAGAGACTCAGAAATAATCCATACTTTCTACAGAGTAAGTTGCATATATTTATAGTGAACCTAAAAAGAAGAATCGTAATATTGTTGGTTGCTGTGAATTCAATCTTTAAAAAAAAAGTGCTTTTGTTTGAGCACACAGAATGTTCATGATTATCTAAATATCTTTAAAAAAAATAAAACCTCAAACATTTCATTGAAAGAAATAGGTTTTAAACATTATCCTAGGAATAACTGAAGAGAACAAATGAGTATGGGGAATAAAAGAATGAAAGGTAATTGTTCACACACCATAGAGATTAAAATGAGCTAATGAGTTAAAAGTAGGTTACTCTGAGGCCGCATCTCATCAGCTACTAGATGCCTGCCACCCACTGGTGAGGTGATTTGACAGTTCAAAACGCTGAACTCTAGAGAATTTAACCTTAGCTGCAAATAAGAAGCACTGACCAATGAGTGAGAATTTATTAAATAGCGCTTAACACTGGATAAGAATTATTTTCCCAATATATCATTGGTTCTAAATAGTTCATCAATCATACAAATGCATATTTGGGATTCATGCTGGGTAAGATAAAAATTCCTAAGACGATTATTTAGAGAATTTTTTTTTTTTTTTTTTTTTTTTTGGTACTCGGGCCTCTCACTGTTGCGGCCTCTCCCGTTGCGGAGCACAGGCTCCGGACGCGCAGGTCAGCGGCCATGGCTCACGGGCCCAGCCGCTCCGCGGCACGTGGGATCCTCCCGGACCGGGGCACGAACCCTCGTCCCCTGCATCGGCAGGCGGACTCTCAACCACTGCGCCACCAGGGAAGCCCCTACTTAGAGAATTTTACACACATTTTATACTGATTTCTAACAAAAGTTACTGGCATGGTTAATAAGTTGTATATTAATTAGTTTTAAAGCAAATTAACTTAATAACATTAGTACTATTGAATTTATCTGACATTTTTCATTTAAGAGTCTAATAGCAATTTGTATACACAAAATTGTATACAAGTTGCATATACTTGTATTAACAGTTTTCCTTTCTTAAGTGTTGTGATCTTTATAAAGGTGATCACATACTTCTTGCCAGAAACATTTTCAAATATGTCTAAGTTGGTTTCCGGTGAGTAATAATTTATGTCACACTTTAGGGTGCTTAAATAAAGATAAAAAACACATTTCATTATGTAATCATTTTAAGAGACTATTAAAATGCAGGAAATAACAACATCATTGTTTTTGCATTTTTTCTAGTTCACCCATTTGACCTAAAACTTTCCTAAATCAGGATTATATCTCTTTATATTTATATTTATAAATATTTATATTTATATTGTCTACAAGGCTTTCCACATATCATGATACATGTAGATGCCCATTAAATTTTATTGTATTAACTTTAATATGTGGGTCATCAGTCTTTTATATATAATAAGTCTATAATTGTACATATTAACATCATTTTAGAAAATTCCATGTATTATGTGAATATTATATGCTGAATGATTTTTATTATTATAATTCACTATATTTTACAGACAAGTACTAAAGGGAAAACCTACATAAAGATGATAGAAGTCATTTCAAGTGTCATCCTGGCTATTTAAATTCTCAATGTCAGCATGTTTCCAAGAGCATACCATCCTACACTAATAGGCTTTAGCTGAAGCAATCACTGCACACATTTAGGAGTTTTTATAAACATATTACTTTCCAACCAGTAAGTTCCATCTTGTAAAGTAAGTTTAACATCACTGGTGTGATGGAACTCAAGAACAATAAGTATGTCAATGTCAGTCTTCATTCTCCTTGTTCTCAGCTCAAGTCCCATCCAGGTGTCCCCAATTGATTCTTACAGGGAGTTTAGATATGTCAGTACAATAAGCCAAGTTCTGCCTAGGGAAAGATATATCGAAGAATGCTGTATATGGACTTTGATTCAATATCAAGTTTCAGTGTTGTCTGCTGACTAATAATATGATCCTTCTCATGATTCTGACTTTGTTGTTTTTTTTTTTTCAAAAGCAAACTAGTTACTTTATTACATTTTAGTGCTTTCTTAAAATAAATATAATAATATAATATCAAACATACAGTGAGAAATAAAGCACACGTGTGACCAAGGTTGCCCAGACCAGCACTTTGTTTCCCAACTTCTGCAAACAGGTTTGCTTTCTCTCCGGACACTGTCCACTTAGACCTGTGCTAACTGCCTACTCTGATTTGCCCCTACTGATTTCTCTAGAACTGATCACTAACAAAGTGACTCAGGCAATCTGCTAACCTTGTTTTATCAGCTGAAATATGTACTATCCCCAAGGGTAAAAACTAGGACGAGGAATTAAAGCTTCAGTGAGGTCAACTTTGTTTTGGTGTACCAGAATATTGTTTTGCTAATTAAATCTGTATCCTAATAAATGAGAGAGGAAAAATAAGTCAAATAAGCTCTAATAAAGTTTCAAATGGGCCACAGATTCAGGGCTTAGCTCTTGTCAGACCTCACAATGAGTAAATTGACACGTATGATGTCAAAATATGCCTCTAGACATTGTAAAACAGGCAAGATAAAGAAGGAAATCTAGCCATTCTTACTCTTATTATAAAAGTGTTATTCTATTTGTTAATAGCCCAAATGTTTTATTTGTGTAACTAGTATAATCATATACTGATTACATTCCGTATATGTTATTTGTAATAGTACTATGGACTGCCAGAAATAAAGGAGTTAAAACATACAGACAGAATAAAATATCAAGCTAGTGAATCCCTTCCTGTTTTGTTGTTTTACAGACATACAACACAAAACAATCTAAATCAATCTTCTGGAAAATTGGTGAAAACAACCATTGCTCCAGAGATGATATTTGGTATACCAAGTTTCAGCTGGGACTGAATTTTTACTAAAACCATAGTAAATGGAGTTTTAGAATAGAAATTCGAACAGAACCCAAGCAATAAATCTGGAAACTGTGTCACTATTTGAAGGAAGTTTTTCCAGTGGTAGAATTTCAATTTTTAAGCCCCAGCTTTTCTTACTTCAAATGCATAAAAACAAATAGTCATTACTCTCATCCTTATATTTGTAATCTGTTATTATGAAACACTTGAAAAAGCAAAATGTTACCATGCCTAAAATGTATCAAAAATTAATAAACTTGGGTATGGAAAATTTATTAATATGTTTGAGGAATGAATATAAACTCCATGGCATTTCTACTTTCCATCTTCTTGTCTCTGTTAAGGCTTGTCCCTCTTCCTCAGAGTGTCCTCCACATGACATGTCCAGAGGGAAACCCTTTTGCTCTTTCACTCTATTAAATTCCTAAAGCTCTGAACATAGACTGGATTCTTAATACACCTATATACTATATACCTACCCAATTTTCTGTTTTGGAAGGTAACATTTAAACTGTGTGTCATGAAACATAAGGCCCTAAAGATGAGAATTATGTTCACTTTTCTAGTCTATTTCCCCATCCCTCCTCAAAATGCCTAATAATTTAGAAATATCTGAGCATTTGTTCAAATATGGTGAGTACTCCATACCTCTTTACATAAAGGCATATATTCCCTCTGCATGTCTCCAGTTCATACTTTTCACTCAAGCTAATTAACATATTGCTTTCTTGGTAAATTCTTTCATACTGTCCACCTCCAGCCACATTCACTCCTTCATTTAGGTTTCCAGGGCAGGAATGTACATGAAGCTCAATAATAATTTGTTGAGCTAATGAGAGAGTGAAAGTGAACATTATATGGTCCACTGTTTATATACTGATATGTACCACTTATCTTATTATATGGTAATCTCCTGGAGCATCCAGCCATGGATGAGACTAATTCCTCCTGCCCACAGTCACTAGCAAGGTGCTCTGAATATAATTTCCATCTCTCCATTGGATAAGTGAATGAATGAGCAAGTGAAAGCTGAAAGCACAGAGAATAAATAAAATGGCAGGTGTACCTGGTGAATCATTGCATATGATAAGTCAGCAAAGTATGCTCTAGAAAGGTGACATATTTTTACATGACAATGACTTTGAAAATTTATATTCTAATAGATTCCTTGCACCTGATAAATTTTCATTTTGTAAAATTTGACTTAAAAGGAGTTTGCAGCTTTTGATTTTTAGTTTCTAAATCTTTAGTTTTTTCACACTTACATAGTATCAAAATATCATTAATAAAGACCAAAGTTTTAAAAATATATATAATATTTTCACAATTAAATCATTTTTCTAAGACCCCATTCTAAATATCTTTCTGTATATTGATATAATTTGACTTAAGTAAATGAAACTTAAAATAATCTAAGACAGTTGTGCTGTCATCCTGTACTTTACAGTGGCCTAGGTCTGTAAATCTTCTAAACTTATGGATTCAGACATTGAAAATTTACTACTTCTCTTTAAGATTGTAAATAGGCTTATCTTATTCCTACTTCCACAATGTCATATGGCAAAAAGAACTCTGTAAAGCCAAAGCAAATACACTTAAATCTTCTTTTGTATCTCTAGATAACTGTCTAGAAATCATTACACGCACTCATTTTACACTATGGATTTGCTTTCAGATGAGGGGTTGCATTTCAGTTGTTTTAAACACAGGAAGTTTCTTTAACATGTAACAGTAAAGGACTGCTCAAGGTCGTTGGTGGAGGACAACTTACACTACACAAGCATCAATGATATACACTGCCATCTTCATCTCGTGACTGTGAAAGTCTTCTGAGAGGAAGTGAGCCTGGGGAAGCATGTGTACAAAATTTAATGGCAGAGGCCTGGAAGCACACATACCACACACACACCATTCCATGTCCAAGCACATGGCCATACTTCAAGGGAGACTGGTAAATGCAGCCTGGCTGTATGCATAGGAAGGAGAGATATTAGTGAGCAGTTAGTAGTTTCTGCCTTGCTACTGTAGGCTTATTTGTACTACTATATCTATATATGCTAATGTTTCTATAAAAAATTAATATTGATATCCAGGAATGATAGAACACAATAGATAATATACTTTCTCTAAAATAGTCATAATTTCGGTGTGTTTTGGTACGAAAATTCTACCTAGTTACTAAATTATGAAAAAGAATTGCCAATCTATTACTTATGAACATGTTCTTCTCAACACTGCTTTAGATTCAGCAAAGGAGAAATATCTATAGAAGTAACACTATAGTTATTTTCTACTGACTGTGTCATCCTCTAAGCTATAAGCATGACCCTAGTTTTAGAAAATGGGAGGTGAATTATTGTTCATTATCTACTAAATTAAATATTTTAGAATAAAAAACTATTCAGGATGGTTTATATAAATTATAAATGTATATTAATTAGATAATATATATGTATACATTTGCCAAATAAAGTATGCAGTATTCATTTCAATTCTGACATCAATTTGAAATAAAATTCTATATATCTTCTTAAATGAACTAATAATACAACTCTAATTCAATTATAAAAAGAAAACTCTACAGGTCTCTATATAATGATGGAATCATCTAAAATGTGAATTTCTCACTTGAGAATTCCAAATAAACTTTCACGAAGATAACTACTGGAAAAGGAAAACTCTGCTAACATACACTCTCACACACACACATACCTCACCCATATATTATCATTCTATACTAATTTCATCTCTTTGCCAATCCATATACTACATTTTGATAAAGAATAAAAGCAGTTCCAAATCTGTAAACCATATATGATAAATATATATATATATTTAATTCTGGGAATGTTTTCACTAGAAAAGAAAACATTGACTAGACAAAGTGGTTGCTGGCATGTGAAACTGAGATCATATTTATGCTGATCAAATCACTGAATGTTAGAAGTTAGTGAGAGATTGATTTGGGTTTAATATAGAGATTGTCTTTCTATTTATTGAGCTCTTCGCAATTGTATTGAGCAAACTTACAAGATAAGTTTGTCAAAAAAGTTGTTTAATTAATGGCTACCTGGTCTCCTGCCAGGAGTGTTTAAATGTCTTTCATTGCAGGAGAATATGTCCTAAGTGACTTTTGAAGTCTCTTGTAATGATTTCAGGATCTACTTTTGAAATTTACTTAAGAGTAACAGTTACTACTTTCAATCATAAATTGAATTCATAAATTTATTCAATCACAAATAAGTCCTGATTTTAGTGACCAGGAATCACTAACTCAATGATATACTCAATGTATGGTTTTATCTACTAAAAAAACTTCAGTAGATTTTTAAGTTGTCTTCAGTGAGAGAAATATATATATATATTTTTTTTATTTTGTATGTCTGTGTATATATATATATATATAACTGTAATATATAAAATACTTTACAACAGATGATTCCTTTTCCCGCAATATCATCTTGCCTGGATAAAAATTAGAGGCATTTCATTCTTATTATTAGTGTATCACTGTGTACAAAAAATACGTTGAGGAGAAAAAAATATACCATCTGTCAGATGACATAAGGACATAATAGAAACTTAGCTTATGAAATTCAGACCTAAAGTGCCAAAAGATTCACTTTGTATATGAAGCATTTGAAAAAAATCAAATAAATATATCATTTCTAGCAGTAACACATCAATCAAACAAGTTCTGCAAATAATGTAGCAAAGTCCAATTTTATAATTTTAGTCTTTAGAATCCTTTTCACAACTCAAAGTTTAAATAATTTATAAACATACAACATCGACTATGATTTGTTACTAATAACAAATGCCCCAATGCTTCTATATGTGCAACTACATTCCAGTTTGGTGAATAAAGACCATGTTTATTAGAAGCCTTATCCTAACATGATACCACACAATTGCATTTAATGTATTTTATATCTGTTTAACATCTAGTAAGGGTAGTTTTATGAGGGATAATTGTTATTAATCATCATAATTTAATAACTCTAAAATTCTGATATACATTTTCAAAGAACTTATATAGACAAACATTTTTCCCCTATCTCCCACAAATAAAAGTTTGTGAATATTTTGTTTGCTTCTTCAAAACAGTATTTCCTTAGGTGTTTGTCACATTTCCTTATTTTCCTTGAGAAAATATCTTTCAGCATTTGGTACAGTTCACAATTTGATACAGCTCACTATTTGCCTGGATTCAGAGAACAAGAAAATGATGTGGTATTTAAACTAAACAGTTTCTGTAAGCTCTCATTCTTTCCAGCAACCTACAATAATATATTGGTCTCCTCATAAAAATATGAAATTCATATTTTACATCCCACCATAAAAACCACCATATGTAGCCATGTGGTATTACTCTCATCGAGCATTTATATCAAAGAGAAGATTAGATGTCATGTTATTATGGAAATGTATACACAAAGGTACATTGGGAATGGAAAACACCTGCCTTCATTAAATAAACTAGCCTTTGGTATTTGTGATCTTTTAACTTTACAAGGTCCCGCACCCTGTGAAAGCCGTGCATTAGTATTTGTAAAATAGGAGGGGAAAATGACTCAAGACTATGCTGTGGCATGTTTCTAATAATCTTAAAGTCTCATCTCCTACAGTCTGAAATTCGGTTTAAATTTTCAGTTTTGCCATCATTTTGTGGACAATATTAGATGAAATAAATTCTATAGTACACAAACTTTGAAAATCTAGGAACCCATTAATACATTTAAGAAAATCATTTTTATATTTTTGAAATTCAGGCACAATCACAAAAGATATCAATATAATACAGATTTCATTAATACTAGTCCATAGATTTCTTTGAAACATATTTAACATTTTTCATTGCCAATGCACATTTGTTACTGGAAGTTTAACAACTTAACCTTGATCTTGCATCTGTTCAAGTGGCCTCCGTTTCTCTACTTCTTACTATTTTCCCCTTATTGTGGGGAGGAGGGGATTTGTGAATCTTTCAGAAAGTAAATACTGCCTCTGAAAAATCAGCCAGTTAATACTGATCGTGAATATTATTTTTAAAATGTTCTCTTATATAAATCAACATTCAGTGGGAATGTAAATCTCAGAGTAATAAAAATAAATCACAATTTACTACGTAGAATTAAGGAATGACATCTTACTTTCTAAGTTTAAAGCATTGATTTTTCCCTTTTTACATCATATAATTTGATTTTTCTTTACTTCAGTTATCTAAATTTACTTTTGAAAAGTCTTAATTAATATTAAATTATATGCTCATATTTAGAAGTCTGGCAATGTGTAAAAAATATATGGCACTCAAATTTTGCTTGTAACAGATTTTAGCAAAAGGCAGATAAATTCAGTGACTAAAAAATAAAATGCAACATATCTTAATATGTCACTACAATTAAAGTATAACATTTTAGCAATTTTTCATATGTTTACAGTCTACTATAAATAATTTTATATATACACAAGTATTTATATTGTATATAAGCTCATATAATTTATATAAATACATACACTTCTAGGGAGACACACTGTATATATAAATAATCATAAAAATAAATAAATAAGGCAATTTAAAATAAAGTACAAAAAAAATCCAGATACAACTAAAACGATTGATGCTGAGAAGCTAGGACACATGAGGAGTGACTGATGAAAGCTAATTTGATAAAAGGCTTTTAGGAGTGAGTATGGAAAGAGACTTTTTTGCAGTAATTCACAGAAGTAATATTCCAAAACTTACTGAAAAGATGAAAAAAAGTATACATCAAATTAGACACATCATGTGAAATCTATAATAAAAGAGCACATTGTGTTTTACTGCATTAAATATAATGGTTCCGCAGTCACCTTGAACTCCTACTTTGTAGCTGGGTTGAATTGAGATATACTGTGGAGGTGCCTTCTGAAACCCATAGAGAAAGCACAACCGCACACTACTCTTGCTAATTCTCAGGAGGCAAATCCATAGTGTGGCATGTACTACTTCAAAGGCTCCTGTACTTCCTGACTCCCCAGCTTTCCTACGAAGCTCTGAGATCTGGACTTAACGGCTTTGAGCTTGACTTGGCTTTGGAGACTGAGGCAGCCCAACAACCAACCTACCCTGTGGAAAAGATCCTGGCTCCCCCTTGGAGAGCTTTCACTGAGATAATGAGGACCATATGAAAGAGAGGAGTGTATAAAGCAGCCTGACAATGCAGGAGAGAATAAGAAAAATACGTGTTTTAGAAATAATCTGCTACAAAACTGTATTCCCTTACATTCCACAACACACTTAGAGCAGCCTTACTATGTGAATACTTTCTGGGATTTCTCTCCTGGACATACCAAAAAGGCCTTCAATTACCAAATAAGTGCTACTTTTTGAATCAACCAGAATTATGTTCCCACTGAGCCCCGGAGATCTTATGTTATAAGAAACAGTTAGGAAAACAAAACCAGCAATATCCTGGCAGCCAAATTGGAAGTGGTAGTGGTACATCAAGGAGGTTCAGAATTCATAAGTAAAATGTAGGCAGAAGATGGAAACAGGGAGTTTCTATAAATGCACCAGTAGTATTGCAGTGGTACTGAGATCCAAAAAAACTAGGGCAGTTGAGATCCCATCTAAGATCAACAAGGCTACGGGTGATTAAGCAAGCTAGAGATTGGGGACTGTGTTAGGAGATAACATTTATCTACCATCCAGTTGTAGAATAAGAAGGGAACTGAGAGTAATATTTACATGTTGAATGTCAGCATGCATTAGATCTGGGTAGACCTCTCCCTACTAAGAGATGAATGAGGCTAGGATGACTAGTTTCCTACAAAAAAAAAAAAAAAAAAAAGTGTTCTCCATTCCATATTTAAATCCAGGAGGTAGTTGCCCAGTGAAGGTGTTGTCTCAGCAACTCCTTATTTTGGATTAAAGCAAAGTGGCTAGATTTAGCCAATGAAATGGAAGTGAAGCGATATCTCACATCATTGCTAAGGATTTTAAGAAGTTGGCGGAGCTTCTCCACCCTCTCTTCTTCCTTCTCCTGTTTTGAAGTGGGGGCTTCCAAAGCTCTGGGCAATGAAAATCCCATAAAATTGAAGAACCAAGGGTCCCTGAATCCCCATAGAATGAAAGACCACAGACGCTAAAACCTTTTGTATTGAACACTACTTCAGAGAAAATTAAAATTCTATTGCCTTTAACTCCTGAAATTTGTGAGTTTGTTAATGAAGCTTGCATTAATGTAACTAATAAAAATTAGTTAAATGAAAAATAAAATGATTCCAATGAAAAATACTACTGATCAAAAGAAAGGGACATAATGCCAAAGAACTACTATAGGATTTGCTGTAGGAACCAGAAAATATATTAGACAAGTGATTAGAAATCTCAGTAGGCTATAAGAAAATACAAACTCTTTACAAAAGGAAGAAAGATACATAGGGAAAATAATCTGAAATATAATGAAAGCAGGATACAATAAAAAAATGAAGATGAAGATAGATTTAAAATACAAAAGAGGGCTTCCCTGGTGGCACAGTGGTTGAGAGTCCGCCTGCCGATGCAGGGGACACAGGTTCGTGCCCCAGTCTGGGAGGATCCCACATGCCACGGAGCAGCTGGGCCCGTGAGCCATGGCCGCTGGGCCTGCGCATCCGGAGCCTGTGCTCCGCAACGGGAGAGGCCACGACAGTGAGAGGCCCGCGTACCGCAAAAAAATTAATTAATTAAAAAATAAAATAAAATAAAATACAAAAGAATTCAAGTCCAAAGTAAAGGCAGCAGTCAAAGCCATATAACTATGGTGAAAATGGAAACAATTATGTTAGATGAACAACTTGAGGTCTCTCAGAATGCAGAAGAAAAGGCAGTACGAGCAACAAGAGAAAATATATATGCAGCTTTTTGTTGGGTGTGTGTGCAGAGAGAGAAATTACTAAGAAAATTAATGCACAGACAACTGTATCTATATTAGCAGAGTAATCTCTATGGCTAAAATTAACCTGTGTTTTTATTCTGCAAGTAATTAAATCCCTGAAACAAAAATAGCAATTTCACCGCAACTGTGAGAATGAAGGTTATAAGGCAAAAAATATATAACCAACAAGTTTGCCTTCCACATATTGCAACAGAAAAAAATTATTAGATATGCAAGGTCTCAGCAAAATTGCATCTATTTCCTTTTTTTTAAGAAAACCATTTGAAAATATTTTACTGCAGAAAGGAAGAAAATCAAGAGAACAGGCTGTCATTTTTAAGGGAGTACTAACCTAGTCTCTCCATCCTAGTGAAAGTCATTTCAATTTTACCCAAGATTTATGTACAAAAAATAGCATTACAAAATCATAACATTACTTATAATAATGAAAAAGTATAAACTTAATATCCAATATTAGAAAACAAACTTTTTAATGAAGTATGAAGAAGCCTTCATATTATAAGCATGCAGAACTTTAACACAGGGAAATGATATAAGCTTAACTGAAAACAGAAGGATGCAAAATTCAGTATTCAGTACAGTAACGATTTCATTATAAAATAGATAAAGTACCTAATGGAATGTTGGAATTTGGGATGATTTGTTTTCCTGCTTCTTTGCACTTTTATGACTTTTCTCATTTCCATCAACTAAGCATATCTATTTTAAAAACGTTAAAACTTTACAAGATACAGAATAAATAGCAAATTCTATTTTGGCACTTTATTATATGGTTATTGAAATTGGTTATTAATTAATTATAGGGCCACTTCATTTATTTAGGCTACTTTTTAGCAATAAACATACCATAAAATCTCATTGTAAAATGTGGAAGTAAGACAATGTGAAGGTAGATGACAGTCCAGAAAATAGAAAGAAAAAGAAAAAAGAAGTTGGGATAATCTTATTAATTATATTAAAGTCTTATACTTTCTACTTCACCATTTTTATCACTATTACAGCTCAGATATCCATTTCTGAACAAACACACATTATTCAAAGAAATAGCCCATCTCCCATAAAACAAACATAATTTAAAATTCAAAAATGTATTTCTTGTTGTAGCACTAAACACTTTCTGGGTTTATGATAGAAATACTGAAATTCTTTGTTTGATTTACATGTTACACATACGTAGAAATTTATTAGTTTTCTTGTAACACACAATTTTGAAAAATAAAATCCGTATATCTTATTTACCTTCCATTTACTTAAGAAATATATCTTTAAAATAAAACACCTCTATACTCTGGAGGCTTTGGCAGCAGTGTAAATGTTCTCTTCTGTGGTAGAGGACATTATATTACAGAAAAATATTTCCATAATAAAACAGTGTATAATAAATAAGTATTCTAAAAATTTATTTATGAGGATTATGAGGAAAACAGTCTTTAAGGCAAATAGAAGAATACACCAAATGTGACAGATTTGAATGATGATATAATACCCTCTTGCCTGTGATGTTGACACAAAACAGCAAAGGACACAAAACTGTCAGTCGTGGTGTTTATCTTCTATCTGAGACTAATAAAAGAAGGAGGTGATTGATGGCACAAAGACACAAACACTGTCTTAGACATACAGTTGTTACCTTTTATACATATATAAAAGTATTGTATTGATGGTTTCAAGAGCACCTTACTTTTCTAGCTTCCTAAGATTCTGTCTTTACCTAAAAGAGAAATAAAGGAACTTATAGTTTGATTATATGAAAAGTTATACATTACCACTCTTAGATATTGCCCTTTCTTGATATACTATTTGAACGTGTTATATTTGTGCTCATGTGCATGTGTGTATATACATTTCTATACATATTTAAATGCTCAGGCAGAGAGACAGTAAGAGTCCTAGAGAAAGAAGGCACAGAGAAATAGAGACAAACTGAGAAAAACAACAACCAAAAATGAACACCTCAGATGTGGATTCTTTTTTTTAATATATGTTTCTTCCAAATACAAAATTAATTAACACATTTGTTAAAAACACTGAATATGTATAGAGGAAGCTCCAAAGAAGTAGTAAGTGCCTGTACTGATTTTTAAGAGCTTGCAATTTATTTGGAGGAGATTAAACGTACAGATATAAAATACGTAACTGATAATTGCAAAGCAAGTGAATGATAATGAAGCAAAAAATTCTTAAATCAGAGCTGGGGAGAGCAAGTAATTAAATAGGAATTTAATGAGTCGAGAAAACTATTTTGGAAACTTTGAACATGGAGTTAGGCCACGTATGGACTGGCAGCTATAAGCAGAGGAGGACAAAGATCAGAGAATTAGCTTCAGCAAAAGGAAGATGGTCTCAGTAACAGGGGGGATGGGCCCAGAAAAGGAGTATGTATTTCTACATACACACATACACATTTGCACACTCATGGTCCCCTGTTCTCATGGCTCCCTCTGTCTGGGGTGTCCCCCTACAAAGCTGCCAATTCCAAATCTTATCTTGAAAAACTGTCTCTCAGGAGATAGAGAAGATGGCGGAAGAGTAAGACACAGAAATCACCTTCCTCCCCACAGATACAGCAGAAATACATCTACACGTGGAACAACTCCTACAGAACACCTAATGAATGCTGGCAGAAGACCTCAGACCTCCCAAAAGGCAAGAAACTCCCCACGTACCTGGGTAGGGCAAACAAAAAAACCCTAAAAACAGAGACAGAGGATAGGGACGGGACCGGCACCAGTGGGAGGGAGCTGTGAAGGAGGAAAGGTTTCCACACACTGAGAAGCCCCTTCGCGGGCAGAGACTGCGGGTGGCAGAGGGTGAAGCTTCGGAGTCGCGGAGGAGAGCACAGCAACAGGGGCGCGGAGGGCAAAGCGGAGAGATTCCCACACGGAGGATCGGCGCCGACCGGCACTCACCAGCCCGAGAGGTTTGTCTGCTCACCCGCCGGGGCGGGCGGGGCTGGGAGCTGAGGCTCGGGCTTCGGTTGGAGCGCCAGGAGAGGACTGGGGCTGGCGGCGTGAACACAGCCTGAACAGGGATAGTGTGTCACAGCTAGCCGGGAGGGAGTCTGGGAAAAAGTCTGGACCTGCCGAAGAGGCAAGAGACTTTTTCTTCCCTCTTTGTTTTCTGGTGCACGAGGAGAGGGGATTAAGAGCGCTGCTTAAAGGAGTTCCAGAGACGGGCGTGAGACGTGGCTAACAGCGTGGACCCCAGAGACGGGCCTGATATGCTAAGGCTGCTGCTGCCGCCACCAAGAAGCCTGTGTGTGAGCACAGGTCATTCTCCACACCTCCCTTCCGGGGAGGCTGTGCAGCCCGCCACTGCCAGGGTCCCGGGATCCAGGGACAACTTCCCCGGGAGAACACACGGTGAGCCTCAGGCTGCTGCAACGTCCCGCCGGCCTCTGCCGCCACAGGATGGCCTTGCGCTCATTGCCCCTCCCTCCCCCCGGCCTGAGTGAGCCAGAGCCCCCGAGTCAGCTGCTCCTTTAACCCCGTCCTGTCTGAGCGAAGAACAGACGCCCTCCGGCAACGTACACGCAGAGGCGGGACCAAACCCAAAGCTGAGCCCTGGGAGCTGTGCGAGCAAAGAAGAGAAAGGGAAAACTCTCTCAAGAGCCTCAGGAGCAGCGGACTAAATCCTCACCATCAACTTGATGTACCCTGCATCTGTGGAATACATGAATGGAAAACGAATCATCCCAAATTGAGGAGGTGGACTTTGAGAGCAAGATTTATTATTTTTTTCCCCTTTTCCTCTTTTTGTAAGTGTGTATGTGTATTCTTCTGTGTGAGATTTTGTCTGTATAGCTTTGCTTTCACCATTTGTCCTAGCATTCTATCTGTCCATTTTTCTTTTTTTTTTAACTTTTAAAAAAATTTTCTATCTTAATAATTATTTTTTATTTTAATAACCTTATTTTATTTTATCTTACATTATTATATTTTATCTCCTTCCTTTCTGCCTTCCTTCCTTCCTTTCTTCTTTCTTTCTTTCTTTTTCTTTCTTTCTATTTTCTCCCTTTTATTCTGAGCAGTGTGGATGAAAGGCTCTTGGTGCTGCAGCCAGGAGTCAGTGCAGTGCCTCTGAGGTGGGAGAACGAACTTCAGGACACTGGTCCACAAGAGACCTCCCAACTCCACATAATCTCAAACGGCGAAAATCTCCCATAGATGTCCATCTCAACACCAGCACCCAGCTTCACTCAATGACCAGCAAGCTGCAGTGCTGGACAGCCTATGCCAAACAACTAGCAAGACAGGAACACAAACCCACACATTAGCAGAGAGGCTGCCTAAAATCATAATAAGTCCACAGACACCCCAAAACAGACCACCAGATGTGGACCTGCCCACCTGAAAGACAAGATCCAGCCTCATCCACCAGAACACAGGAACTAGTCCCCTCCACCAGGAAGCCTACACAACCCACTGAACCAACTTTAGCCATTGGGGACAGACACCAAAAACAAACGGGAACTACGAACCAGAAGACTGAAAAAAGGAGACCCCAAACACAGTAAGATAAGGAAAATGAGAAGACAGAAAAACACACAGCAGATGAAGGATCAAGATAAAAACCCATTAGAACTAAAAAATGAAGAGGAAATAGGCAGTCTATCTGAAAAAGAATTCAGAATAATGATAGTAAAAATGATCCAAAACCTTGGAAATAGAATTAACAAGGACCTAGAAAAGCTAAAGATGAAACAAGCAACAATGAACAACACAATCAATGAAAATAAAAACACTCTAGATGGGATGAATTGCAGAATAAGTGAGGCAGAAGAATGGAGAAGTGACCTGGAAGATAAAATAGTGGAAATAACTACTGCAGAGCAGAATAAAGAAAAAAGAATGAAAAGAACTGAGGACAGTCTCGGAGACCTCTGGGACAACGTTAAATGCACCAACATTCAAATTACAGGGGTTCCAGAAGAAGAAGAGAAAAAGAAAGGGACTGAGAAAATATTTGGAGAGATTATAGTTGAAAACGTCCCTAATATGGGAAAGGAAATAGTTAATCAAGTCCAGGAAGCACAGAGAGTCCCATACAGGACAAATCCAAGGAGAAACACGTCAAGACACATACTAATCAAGCTATCAAAAATTAAATACAAAGAAAACATATTAAAAGCAGCAAGGGCAAAACAGCAAATAACACACAAGGGAATCCCCATAAGGTTAACAGCTGATCTTTCAGCAGAAACTCTTCAAGCCAGAAGGGACTGGCAGGACATTTTTAAAGTGAGGAAGGAGAAAAACCTGCAACAAAGATTACTCTACCCAGCAAGGTTCTCATTCAGATTTGATGGACAAATTAAAACCTTTATAGACAAGCAAAACCTGAGGCAGTTCAGCACCACCAAACCAGCTTTGCAACAAATGCTAAAGGAACTTCTCTAGGCAAGAAACACAAGAGAAGGAAAAGACCTACAATAATAAACCCAAAACTATTAACAGAATGGGAATAGGAACATACATATCGATAATTACCTTAAATGTAAATGGATTAAATGCTCCCACCAAAAGACACAGACTGGCTGAATGGATACAAAAACAAGACCCATATATATGCTGTTTACAAGACACCCACTTCAGACCTAGAGACACATACAGACTGAAAGTAAGGGGATGGAAAAAGATATTCCATGCAAACGGAAACCAAAAGAAAGCTGGAGTAGCAATTCTTATATCAGACAACACAGACTTTAAAATAAAGACTATTACAAGAG
The DNA here is from genome assembly GCA_004363435.1 of Platanista minor. Classification (NCBI taxonomy): domain Eukaryota; kingdom Metazoa; phylum Chordata; class Mammalia; order Artiodactyla; family Platanistidae; genus Platanista; species Platanista minor. The sequence continues at coordinate 54,006 of RJWK010005738.1, forward strand.
ATAAAGAAGGGCACTACATAATGATCAAGGGGTCGATCCAAGAAGATATAACAATTGTAAATATTTATGCACCCAACACAGGAGCACCTCAATACATAATGCAAATACTAACAGCCAAAAAAGGGGAAATCGACAGTAACACATTCATAGTAGGGGAATTTAACACCCCACTTTCACCAATGGACAGATCATCCAGCAGGAAAATAAATAAGGAAACACAAGCTTTAAATGATACATTAAAGAAGATGGACTTAATTGATATTTATAGGACATTCCATCCAAAAACAACAGAATACACATTTTTCTCAGGTGCTCATGGAACGTTCTCCAGGATAGATCATATCTTGGGTCACAAATTAAGCCTTGGTAAATTGAAGAAAATTGAAATTGTATCAAGTATCTTTTCCGACTACAATGCTATGAGACTAGATATCAATTACAGGAAAAGATCTCTAAAAAATACAAACACGGGCTTCCCTGGTGGCGCAGTGGCAGAGAGTCCGCCTGCCGATGCAGTGGACATGGGTGTGTGCCCCGGTCC
>RJWK010005739.1:0-54541 GCA_004363435.1 Platanista minor
CAGCAGACCTGTACTGAAAGGTTAAAACTTGAATGTGGCGCTATCCATATAAAGAAAGAAAGAGCGAGCTCTGAAAATGATAAAAACGAAAGGATATTTTAAAGAGAATTTTAAAAATGTCATCGTTTTAAAATATAATGCCACATAAAGTTGTAGTGCCCAATACAGTAGTTTGGTAGGCGAAATAAGGGCTCTGTGAAAGCCCACCCTAATCCCAGGGACCTGAGCATAGAATAAGCCCCTTTACATGGCAAAGGGGACTTTGCAGGTGTGATAAGGTTAAGGTACTAAAATGGGAATGGCCTTGAACTGAGAGGAGGAACTCAGGTGCACACAAGGATTGAATTCTGCCTAATGAGCAAGGAAACAGATTCTCCCCTAGAGCCTCCAGAAAGAAACATGGCCCTGCTGACACCTCGACTGCAGCCCAGTGAGACCATGTCAGGCTTCTGACTTACAGAACTACAAGATAAGAAGCGTTTCTTGAAATGCTAGGCTTATGGTAATTAGTTAGACAGCAACAGAAAACTATCATAGGGGGCCACTGGCCACATATGACTACTTAAACTTAAAAACAAAGTCTGTTGCTCAAAAAAAGAACTTTCTATGTTCTCTGACCACAACAAAATTAAATGAGAAATAAACAGCTGAAAGACATCAGGAAAATCCCCAAATATTTGGAAGTTGAACAACATATTTCCAAATAGTCTAGGGGTTAAAGAGGAAGCCATAGGGGAATTAGAAAAATCAAAACAAACCTTCAGAGCACTAGGAAAACATGACAAAGAATATTTACCATGCCAATGACAGGCAATACTCAAAATCAAACATGAGAGAAACCCCTAAAGTCTGGGACAACTAAAAGATTCTTGTAATAATCTCTATGATTTTTAATCATGTCTTCAAATGATCTAGCTAATACAATAACAGAATAAAAAGAAATAAGATACAAATGATGGTAAGGAAGAAAACAGCATTATTTGCTGATAACACAATGGTCTCCTGGAGAACCTGTAGGAGAAGTAACTGAAACTCTACTACAACTAACAAGAGTTCAGGAAGTCAGCTGCCCACCCAAAACATACATATATCAACCTTTTTGCTTATACCACAAGTAGTTAGAAAATACAATTTAAAAATATTCTATTTATAACAGCAATAAAAAATAGAAAAATGCCTAGAAAAAAAATTTAGCACAAAATATTCAAAGCATACAGAAAATTAAAAAGTCTTCTGATATGATTTCAAAAGGTACTTACAAAATGAAGACACACACCATGCTCCTGGAGAGAATCAATATTTTGAGGACATCAATTCTTTCCAAATGTCTAAATTTTATACAATTTCAAACAATTTTTCAAATTTGCTCTTTAAAAAATATGACATGACTCTAATCTTCACCTGGGAGAACAGATATTCTAAATTAGACAACAAAATTCTGAAAAAGAATTATATAAAGAAAGAGATTAAATAGTAAAGTATTTTCTCAAAATTAATGGTTAAACTGAAAATCCATAGAAAGACTATATATGCGTTTAGTATATGAAAAAGTGGCATATTTCAAAATCTTGGTAAAAGGATAATGTAGTTCTAAAACACGCAATGCAGGTTTCACAATGAGACAAAAAAGTAAAGTAGATGTTAAGCAGACACCACATTCCAAAATAAGTTAAATGAATTCAGTGTAAGAAATAAAACCACAGAAAGAACTAGAAAAATATGGATAACTATTTAGCTAATTTTGAGAGTGGAAACACATTTACTAAGCAAAAAAAAACAAAAACAAAAAACACCCCAAAACATGCAAAAGAAAAACCACTTTAATATATAAAAGTTAAACTCTCTCAGTGTATATCAAAAACACTTCAACGTAAAAAAGCACATGACAGAGAAAAGTATTGCAACATATAGACTGACAAGTTAATATTCTAACTATAATAACATTTATAAGGGACTCCTAGTAATGACAAATTAAGTAAATCAAATGATCCTCCCTGAGAACAGCAGAAGAGTTAAACAAAATATGAACATTATCAGTTTAAAGGCACCAAAACATTAAGAAGGCATTGAAAAGGTACTCAGCCAAGATCTAGGGGAGGATAAAAGTCCAAAAAGTGAAATCAACATCTGGGGCTCCTTTTGCTCAGAGAGGGTTTGCTTAACCAGAAGGAGCAATGAAAAGCTGAGCAGCTCTTTGGACAATCTAAAGAAGTGAAGGGGATAAATGATAGAACTCAGGGCAGGCCATGCATGGAGTCCCTCTGAAAACCTACGTTTCCAGTTGAGAGCTGGAAGGGCTTCATTCTAGGAACGAGAGAACTGATGTAGACCAACCTTTGCATGAACTGTAACTCACTTTCAGGGACCCAGAAAATCCACAAACCTCAAACTTGATTAAGTTGATACTCTATTGGCTAGTCCTCCTAGGAACCTGGTAGAGGCAAACTAAAACCTTCTTTGGAGGAAGATATCAATCATCAACTTAGGCATCAAACTATTTCATTAGTTTTTCAAATAGAATGTCTAACTCATATTCAAAGATAACCAAGCACCTGAGAAGAGAATTCAACATGAAACAACCAACATTACAAACAAATTGACAGGGGTCCAATATACTGGAATTAATATAGAGACTTAAAAATAGATGTGCTGGGGCTTCCCTGGTGGCGCAGTGGTTGAGAGTCCGCCTGCCGATGCAGGGGACACGGGTTCGTGCCCCGGTCCGGGAAGATCCCACATGCCGTGGAGCGGCTGGGCCTGTAAGCCGTGGCCGCTGAGCCTGCGCGTCCGGAGCCTGTGCTCCGCAACGGGAGAGGCCACAACAGTGAGACGCCCGCATACCGCTAAAAAAAAAACAAACAAAAAAAAAACCAGATGTGCTTATTTTGTTCAAGGACAAGCATACTGAAAATTCCAGAGGAGAACTGAGACGTATAAAAAGAAAGACAACATATTTGAAAAGCCAAATATAAATTACAGAACTGAAAACATACAATCAAATTTAGACCTCACTGAAGGGATTTAAGTTCAGAACATAACAGCCGAAAACGATAGGAAACTGAGACGTAAGTCAAAAGAAACAACACGGAATAAAGTATTGGGTTGGCCAGAAAGTTCGTTTGGGTTTTTCCATAACATGATATGGGAAAACCCAAACGAACTTTCTGGCCAACTCAACGCTAGGAGACAAAGGAATGCAAAATTCAGGAGCTAGGTTTAAAACAAAGAGGATAAATTGCAAAGGCTGGAAATGGAATCTCAGAAGGTGAGGAGATAAATAATTGGGCAGAAGTAATATTTGAGGAGATAAGGTCTAAAATTTTTCAAAAACTAATGAAACACATGAATCTACAGATTTGAGAGTACTATAAACCACAAGCAAGATAAATATAGAGAAATCACACCTATGCAGCACATCACTATGAAGCTGCAAAAGTCAGAGACAAGGCCAAAAGTCTTAACAGTAACAGAAAATTTAATTATAAAGACAGATTACCTTCAAACAAGCAATAATTAGGCTCACACGTGACAACTCAACAGCAACAATGTACTCAAGGAAATAAACTGCCAAGCAAGAATCCTATGCTTCTGTACTCAGAAAAAGTATTTTTCAAGAATGAAAAAGAAATAGACATTTTCTAATAAATGATACTTGAAATAACTTGCCATTTGAAATGTCACAACAGACCTGCACTAATGGAAAACTAAAGACAATTCTTCATGTAAAATAAAATTATCCCACACGGGAAACTTAGAGATGTAAGACGAAATGAGTCCCAAAGTGATTAATGTGTGTAAAAAAATGAAGATGAATAGCAACTGCATAAAAGTAATAAAAGATACATGTGGAATTCAAATACATGATAATAAGAGCATGTAGGTCAAAAGCAGAGTAAATGGACACACCCATAAGAGAGGAAGGAACAAATGCTATGGATGCAGAGCCCAAAAAGCTTGGAGCCAGTATCTGACACAACAGCAGCCTCTTGGAGCATCACCAGGCTTCACTAAAGGCACATGGAGAAGAAGGTCAGTGTTCTTGCAGCATTTAGTGAAGAATAAGTTTAGTTTTACTAACCAAAATAGATTCAAAGCTTTGACAATATTCCTAATGGGGGAAATACACTGTAAAACAATCAGAACATAGCAGCAACTCTGAACAAGAACCTCAGCCCTGAAAAGAAAAGCAGGAATGGGATATAAGTGGAATTTGAGATCAACTCCTCCAAAGTAACAACAATAATCATTTAGTCAAGGGTTTAAACAATGCAAGATACAACATTAAACTTTTATAGCATAACAAACAGCAACAGAATACATTTTAAAGAGCTGTTCATAAGAAATAGAAAAATAATTACGGGGTGAGGGAGGGAATCTGAATTCACCATTAACAGGCTATGACGTAGCAAAAAAAAATCAGGAAACAGAAAAAGAATATAGGTTTTAACAGAAAAGGAAAATGTAGTAGAATAAAGACATACTAAATTTTATTCATTACAAAATCTTTGTTAAAATAAAAATTTCATTAAGTTTCAAAAAAATTAAAACACTTTGGGATTGGAGTACAGAGATGGCACATCTCTGTCACCTGGAGTTCCACGTTTTAAAATTCATCACATACAGGTATTATTCACATACAAATAAATGTGTAATAAAATACTCAACCCCAAAGCAGGTAGTTCGCAAATTAAGAACCCAACAAATAACTGCGTATTTAACAATAATTTAAAATACAGACCGAAATCTAGCAGATAGAGACAAAATACGTACTCAAATATTTGTGTTATTAATCATCCAAAGGCAAATAAATCTGCAGAACTTTTTTTATATATAAAAAAAAATTTCTTAAGCAGTCAATATAATTTCAGAGAAATAATTTTGACTGTAGGAATAAAAAATAAACACAAAAATAAAATCAGAGATAAATCAAATTGAAAAAATTTTAAATAGAATAAATAACAACTATGTCTGAAATTTTTAATTAAATAAAAGATCAGGGCTTCCCTGGTGGCACAGTGGTTAAGAATCCCCTGCCAATGTAGGGGGACTTGGGTTGGAGCCTCGGTCCGGGAAGATCCCACATGCCACGGAGCAACTAAGCCCATGCGCCACAACTACCGTGCCTACACTCTAGAGCCCATGAGCCACAACTACTGAGCCCACATGCCACAACTACTGAAGCCTGCACGCCTAGAGCCCGTGCTCCGCCACACGAGAAGCCACCGCAATGAGAAGCCTGTGCACCGTAATGAAGAGTAGCCCCCGCTCACCACAACTAGAGAAAGCCCGTGCGCAGAAATGAAGACCCAACGTGGCCAAAAATAAATAAAATAAAATAAAAATATTTATTTAAAAAAATCAATCTAATCAATAATAAATGTTCTCAGAAAGGAAAAAGGAGGACTTCCCTGGTGGTCCAGTGGTTAAGACTCTGTGCTTCCACTGCAGGGGGTGTGTGGGTTTGATCCCTGGTCAGGGAACTAAGATTCCATGTGCCGCGCAGTGCGGCCATAAAAAAATAATAGTAATAAAATAAATAAAATACATTTTTTACAAAAAAGAAATGAAAAACGGTAGGACATAACAACAGAAAAAAACTATTTAAAATTATAGGAGAAGGTTATACTCCATCTTAAAATATTTGGATACTTGTATAACATATAGAATATAAGAAGTTATAAATACAATCGACCCAAGAAGGCAAAAACAAACTTGAACAAGCCTCTAATTAAGGAAGAAAATAACAATATATCCACTGAAGACATATACATGCTCTTCTTCCTTTGCAAACATTCAACTTTCAAGTATCTTACAGTAAACTTTCATATTAAACATAAGGAAAACCACCCAACACAATCAATTAAGCCCTGACACATCAAAACAGATTTAACATTACAGGCCAATCTCAGTGCATGGCACAGCCATTCCAAAGCCAGAAATTATCCTAGATCCATCCTTCTCTTGTACCCAGTGATCAGTGCTGCTTGTTCTTTCACCAAACCATCATTACTCAAATATGTCCCTTGGTGGACTCTGGATAGAGGAAAGCCTGGGTTTAAGTCCTGGCTTGACCACTTACTAGCTATGTGACTTTAGGTAAGTTCTGCTACTGTGCTTCATTATTTGTAAAGCGCACATAATGGCACCTCATGGGGTTGTGAGGATTTTTTGAGATAATACATGTAGAAAGCATGGTGTGGTGTCCAGAACTTCAATTTTAGCTCATTAATATTGCTATTGTCCATGATATTATTATTACCATTATTATTACTATATCATCATCATCGGTTGAATTGTGATACTAGAACAAAATACGTAAACCACTATTTTAGCATTCATTTTCTATAATACCAAACTGAATACTGAATAATACTGATTAACACTTGTATTTTAGCTTCAGTGAAACTAAATTTTAATACTCTTCTAATAAAAAATCATAAATATGTTTTATTTGATGTCTTAGTTTATAAAAGGGCTAACATTATTCTACTGTGTTCCATGTATTAGAACATAAAATAAGAATTATTATTTGAAATAAACCGAACACCATTAAAATACAGAATATTAAATCAACATAGAAAAACAAAATTATATCTCTTTCAGTAGTATATCGTTAAGAAATTATATCTCTTCAGTAGTATATCCTTAAGACCCAAGGTAACCAAACTGGGTCACAAGTTTATTTTTCTGCTAAAAGTTTCAGCAGCTAAGATGTTCTGACTCTATCTTACTCAAAAGAAAAGAGATGAGAGAGTTCCAAATATATTTCTCTGGACTGTAGCACCAAATAATCCCCTTCTTGCTACATAACTTAAGGAAATGCTTTAGAACAACTCTATGTTCTTTTGGAGAAATTGTAGTCTTTAAAAAAATTGTTAAAGCAAGCTCTATTTTTGTTTCAAAGAAAGTATTTCCAGGGGGCTTTATCTGTGTTAGCTTCCTCATGTGTAGATAGAGAATCTAATGTAGAATCCCTTTTATCAATTTCATAGCAATGTTCAGTCTACTTGTTTTGAAAATCTTTGAATCATCTGCACATAAAAGTTTTACTCTGCTGAACACCATAGCATCAGAAGAACTTTTTCAGATAAGTACAATTTTTGTTATTGATTTCTAATTTCATTCCATTGTGGTCAGAAAACAAACTTTGTATTATGTCATTCCTCTTAAACCTACTGATAAAAATTTTTATGGCCTAGGTTACGGCCTATCCCAGAGAATGTGCCATGTACACTGGGGAAGAATGTGTACTCTGCTGATGTTGGATGGAATGCTCTATGGATGTCTGTTAGGTCTGCTGGTTTATTGTGTTGTTCAAGTCTTTTATTTCCTTGTTGACCTTCTGCCTAGTTGTTCCATCCATTATTGAAACTAGAGTATTGAAGTCTCCAACTGTCCTATTGAATTGTCTATTTCTCCCTTCGTTTCTGTCAGTTTTATCTCATATATTTTGGGGCTCTGTTATGTTTATAACTGTTGTATCTTCCTGACGGGCTGACTCTTTTATCATTACAAAATGCCCCTGTTTATCTCTAGTAACATTTTAAAATTTAAAGTCTCTTTTGTCTGATATTAGTATAGCTACTCCAGCTTTCTTAAGGCTTACCATTTACATGACATATCTTCTTCCATCCTTTTGCTTTCAATCTATTGGTTTTTCCATCCTTTTACTTTCAATCTATTGGTCTTTTTCAATCTATTGATAGTTGTGTCTTTGAATCTAAAGTTTGTCTCAGCATAGACAGCACATAGTTGGATCTTGTTTTTTTATCCAGTCTGACAATCTCTGCCTTTCGACTGGACTGTTTAATCCATTCACATGTAATGTTATTATTGACATGGCTGTATTTATCTCTGCCACTTTACTTTTTGTTTTTAATACATGTTGTGTCTCTTTTGTTCCTATATTTCTGCTTTATTGCTTTATGTTACATTAGGTGATATTTTCTAATATAACATTTTAATTTCTTCAATGTTTTTTTTTTTCCACTATTTTTTTGAGTTATTTCCTTTGTAGTGCTTCAGGGCTTACCTTACATTTTAACTTATCTAACTTAATTCCAGTGAGACATGGAAACATTACAACTATATAGCTCCTGTCTCCTTCCCCCTATTTCTGTGGAATTATTGTTATACATATCATATCAATAAACATTACGCTCCAACAATACTATGATATAATTTTTACTTAACGTAACTCTGTCTTTTAAAGGTACCACTAAGAGAAGGAGAGCAAGTGCATACTTATAGCATTTGTTATTTAAACCTTCAGTATTTGCCATTTTGATAAGCACTGTCAACCTGACTTTTAAGGAGCATCTCAGAGAAAGTGGTAAGAACAACCCTGTACTTCAAAACAGGTCCTCTTTGGACCTAGGTTCTAGCCAAGTTAGCAAAGAAGGTAATAGAAAATTGACAACAATAGAGATGAGGTGTTACAAAATAAGTATATTTTCTATTTTTATAACTTGTTCTAATGTCTTATAATATGGTTTGTATGAAAATAGTGAGTTGAAGAAACAAAAGATAAAAATCTGAATGTTGCCAGCAAGATAGCTGACACTAATAAAAACCAAATATTCTGATATATTTCTGCAGGTCTAAAAAGACTACCTGGTAGAAAGCTGATTCAGACTTTGATTCAAACAGTAAGTTTACAAAATCACAGTCATACTTCCCTGACCAAAGAGTAATACAAATTCATATCTTTTTGCTTCGTTTTCATTGAGAAAGATTCCAAAAACCTTGGTGATTTTTCTGAGAAAGTTCCTCAATTCTTCAGAACATCACAACTTCCCACCAGGTTAACTAAAATGTTATATCAACATTATAAACTACGCCAAGAGTAGTCTTAATCTTAGTGTTCAGAAAAATCAAAAGAAAGGATTCATTTGTACTAGATGTCCACAGTCTCTACTAAAGACTAAAGAATGAAGCTTTTATTTTTGTTAGAGAGACATACAGAAATGATTTTTATATATGACTGCAGATATATACAATTAAGTTATATAGATTAAATTATGGAGATAATTTGATATAGTCAAACAATTTACATCAGATATGCAGTCTAGATTACAGCAGGAGAAATAAAATACATCGATTTAAACACACTTCAAAAACAGAAGAAAATAAGAGTATATATTGTTTAAAAGCCATGCCTGCTGTGTAAAGAAATCCATCCACCCACCCAGCCGTCCATCTTCATTTATTAATAAATATTTGCCAAATGCCTACTGTATGCACTAGGAACCACAGAAGGTGCCAGTATATGAGGTTGGGCAAACTGAACTGGAGCATTCATGAGGACACTTGTGTGGCAGTGGTGAGGGGAAGAGCTTAAGGGATGAGATCTCACAGGCTGTGTTAGGGAGCTTTGTGTTCACACTGAAGAGACACAGGAAGCCATTAAAGAGGTTTGTTAACAGTTACTAAGGGGCTAACTTCATGCTAGGTGGTGGGCTTCAAGAAATAAACACCCATAGCAACATCCCCATTCTTGGTTCCCTTGCAGAGCTGTACTTCCAATACAATCTGTCAAATCCTTTCCTCATTAGCTAAACAGCCAACTATGCACACATGTTACTCTATACATTTGCTCTCATTTAAATTTTCTTCAGTCCTCTTCCTGACTTTTCTCACTCATCAAGAGAGTCTCATTTTCTTCTTCCAAATCTTTTCTTGAATGAAATAGCTACTATTGTATCCCATGCTTGGTGGTTAGTGCAAAATTCTAAATTATCATCCTTAAAATTTGGTATTCTTCTCATATATAGCATAGCCCAACAAAACACACTCTGACTACTGCAACAGTAGCAAAAGAATGCCCTATTTCGGTGAAATGGTACTTTGCTGTTTCCATAGCTGTTTGCTTTCAATTTTTTTAAGATTTATTTTCTAGAATGTCACACAATCATTTACCTATCTTCAATTGATTCTGCCTCCCCATTGCTTTTATTTTCTATTCTTTCTTCCCCAGAATTATATCCCTGACTTCCATGCAACACGTGTAATGCCTTCTCTGATCGGAGTAAACATGAGAAGAAAGAACAAGTCTCCATGTAGGCAACAAACATCTGAGCTCGCCTCTCTTTTTTTTTTTTCTTTCTTTTGCCCCATACATAGGTTACAGAAGCAAAGCTGGAGAAAGCTTAAATAAATCAACAGCAGTACACATTATCCTTTTAAGTCACCCTGCAACATGATTCATATAAAAAAATAATAGAGGCATATGCATGAGGTCAATTATCTAAGAAAGTGAAGATGGTAAATTAAACATAATCTGGGCTTTTTTCCTCTTCATTCTTCCATGAAACCCCAAGTGAACCAACAGAATGAGACCCATTTCTTTGTTTTCCACAGTCATGAGAGATGCTGTCCTCAAAGCAGCTCAAAATCCATACATCATAATCTGAACTATTTCATATCTCTCTTGTAAAAAAATAAAGCAGTGGACATAAACACACACTTTGTAGAATCTTAAACAAATGTGTTTTGAACATTTTAATCTCCCTGAAACCCTGGGGCCCCTTCCAATCAATTATAAAGGCACTGTGTCCTGACTTAACTGGCAGTGACTTTTTCCATTCCTAAACGGTACATGAAATCACTCTACATCTTATAATCAATAGCATTTTGAAGTCAACAGAAGAGGCTATAAAACTGTAAAAGAATGCAAGCCTTTCTAATGAAGTCTACAAAAGTTAAATCTTGCTAACTATTTTAGCCTCAAATTTAATAAATGATTACACCATAGAGTGTAATCAGTAACATTCTTAGGAAATATACTGAGGGTTTTTGCCTCTCATAATTTGTAGGAAGCACAGTTTTACTTTTTGCATTTAAACACCATGAACAGACTACTTAAAGACATTTATTTTACATAAATGTACTAAAAGGTGCTTTGTTTATCATTATGCAAATCATCTTCTATAAAGCTGGCACCAGTCTAGTTGTAAAGCAATGATCTATCTCGTGGGATTTAGTATTTTTAAATCTCGAAATATTGACAGGATTGACATATGATACCTTTAACTCATATACACGGCACAAATAATTAAAATAATACTAATTTTCCTGCTACGTGAGCCATTAGCATTGCCTATTACACTAAAAAAGAACACTTCAGGAGACCTGAATATTTAAATTTGAAATTCCAAGTAATATAGTATGAAAAGAAAAAAGAGATGACTTTCTTTCCTAAAAAACAGAAAATCTGTTCCTGTTTTCCCAAGGGAAATTAGTTAGGCACTGCTGCCAGACTACAGAAAACCTCATGAATATTGATTCTACCAATTCAGATTTTATGATAATTTGGGCAAAGCTGAGTTAAACAGGTTCTGTTAAGGTACAGACTTTTTCTCTCCTATCTATTTCCTAGGGCTAAAAAGAATGGATGATGCATAATAAAAAATTACTGAATAAAAGAATGAACTAATAACAACTTTACAAGGAAAACATGATGAATTTTTTTGAGCATTTAATATTAAAAAGTGGAATTTATAAATATATTTATTTAAAATAAACAGCCATTGAGCTCTACCGACACCAGTCCCTCCCATCAGGAAGCTTGCACAAGCCTCATAGATAGCCTCATCCAGAAGAGAGAAGCCAGCAGAAGCAGGAAGAACTAGAATTTTGTAGACTGTGGAATGAAAACCACATTCACAGAAAGAAAGACAAACTGAAAAGGCAGAGGACTACGTACCAGATGAAGGAATAAGATAAAAACCCAGAAAAACAACTAAATTTAGTGGAGACAGGCAACCTTCCAGAAAAAGAATTCAGAATAACGATAGTGAAGATGATCCAGGACCTCGGAAAAAGAATGGAGGCAAAGATCGAGAAGATGCAAGAAATGTTTAACAAAGACCTAGAAGAATTAAAGAACAAAGACCTAGAAGAATTAAAGAACAAACAAACAGAGATGAACAATATAATAACTGAAATGAAAAATACGCTAGAAGGAATCAATAGCAGAATAACTGGCACAGAACAACGGATAAGTGACCTGGAAGACAGAATGGTGAAATGCACTGTGGCAAAACAGAATAAAGAAAAAAGAATGAAAAGAAGTGAAGACAGCCTAAGAGACCTAAGGGACAACATTAAACACAACAACATTTGCATTATAGGAGTAGCAGAAGGAGAAGACAGAGAGAAAGGACCTGAGAAAATATTTGAAGAGATCATAGTCAAAAACTCCCCTAACATGGGAAAGGAAATAGCCACCCAAGTCCAGGAAGTGCGGAGTCCCAGGCAGGATACACCCAAGGAGAAACACTCCGAGACACGTAGTAATCAAACTGACAAAAATTAAAGACAAAGAAAAAATATTAAAAGCAACAAGGGAAAAATGACAAATAACATACAAAGGAACTCTGAAAAGGTTAACAGCTGATTTCTCAGCAGAAACTCTACAAGCCAGAAGGGAGTGGCATGATATATTTAAAGCGATGAAAGGGAAGAACCTACAACCAAGATTACTCTACCCGCAAAGGATCTCATGCAGATTCGATGGAGAAATCAAAAGCTTTACAGACAAGCAAAAGCTAAGAGAATTCAGCACCACCAAACCAGCTCTACAACAAATGCTAAAGGAACTTCTCTAAGTGGGAAACACAAGAGAAGAAAGGGACCTACAAAAAAAAAAAAAAACAAAAAACAATTAAGAAAATGGTAACAGGAACATATATATCGATAATTACCTTAAATGTGAACGGATTAATTGCTCCAACCAAAAGACACAGGCTTGCTGAATGAATACAAAAACAAGACCCATATATATGCTGTCTACAAGAGACCCACTTCAGACTTAGGGACACATACAGACTGAAAGTGAGGGGATGGAAAAAGATATTCCATGCAAACGGAAACCAAAAGAAAGCTGGAGTAGCAATACTCATAACAGATAAAATAGACTTTAAAATAAAGAATGTTACAAGAGACAAGGAAGGACACTACATAATGACCAAGGGATCAATCCAAGAAGAAGATATAACAATTATAAATCTATATGCATAGACTGTATCCAACAAAGGAGCACCTCAACACATAAGGCAACTGCTAACAGCTATAAAAGAGGAAATCAACAGTAACAGAGTAAGGGTGGGGACTTTAACACCTCACTTACACCAATCATCCAGACAGAAAATTAATAAGGAAGCACAAGCTTTAAATGACACAGTAGACCAGATAGATTTAATTGATATTTTTAGGACACTCCACCCGAAAATGGCAGATTACACTTTCTTCTCAGGTGTACATGGAACATTCTCCAGGATAAATTACATCTTGGGTCACAAATCAAGCCTCAGTAAATTTAAGAAAATTGAAATCATATCAAGCATCTTTTCCGACCACAACGCTATGAGATTAGAAATAAACTGCAGGGGAAAAAACGTAAAAAACACAAACACATGGCGGCTAAACAATACGTTACTAAGTAACCAAGAGATCACTGAAGAAATCACAGAGGAAATCAAAAAATACCTAGAGAAAAATGACAATGAAAACACGAAGATCCAAAACCTATCGGATGCAGCAAAAGCAGTTCTAAGAGGGAAGTTTTTAGCAATACAATCCTACCTCAAGAAACAAGAAAAATTTCAAATAAACAATCTAACCTTACACCTAAAGGAACTAGAGGAAGAAGAACAAAGAAAACCCAAAGTTAGTAGAAGGAAAGAAATCATAAAGATAAGAGCAGAAATAAATGAAATAGAAACAAAGAAAACAATAGGAAAGATCAATAAAACTAAAAGCTGGTTCTTTGAGAAGATAAACAAAATTGATAAACCTTTAGCCAGACTCATCAAGAAGAACAGGGAGAGGACTCAAATCAATAAAATCAGAAATGAAAAAGAAGTGACAATGAATAACACAGAAATGCAAAGCATCACAAGAGACTACTACAAGCAACTCTATGCCAATAAAATGGACAACCTGGAAGAAATGGACACATTCTTAGAAAGGTATGCTCTTCCAAGACTGAACCAGGAAGAAACAGAAAATATGAATGGGCCAATCACAAGAAATGAGATTGAAACTGTGATTAAACATCTCCCAACAAAAGAAAGCCCAGGACCAGATGGCTTCACAGGTGAATTCTACCAAACATTTAGGAAAGAACTAACACCCATCCTTCTCAAACTCTGCCAAAAAACTGCAGAGGAAACAACACTCCCAAACTCATTCTACAAGGCCACCATCACCCTGATACCAAAACCACACAAAGATAGTACAAAAAAAAAGAAAATAACACACCAATATAACTGATGAATATAGATGCAAAAATCCTCAACAAAATACTAGCAAACAGAATCCAACAACACAGCAAAAGGATCATATACAATGATCAAGTGGGATTTATCTCAGGCATGCAAGGATTCTTCAATATATGCAAATCAATCAATGTGTTACGCCATGTTAACAAACTGAAGAATAAAAACCATATGATCATCTCAATAGATGCAGAAAACGCTTTCAACAAAAGTCACCACCCATTTATGATAAACACTCTCCAGAAAATGAGCACAGAGGGAACCTGCCTCAACATAATAAAGGCCAAATACAACAAACCCACAGGAAATGTCATGCTCAATGGTGAAAAAAATGAAAGCATTTCCTCTAAGATCAGGAACAAGACAAGGATGTCCACTCTCGCCACTATTATTCAACATAGGTTTGGAAGTTTTAGCCACGGCAATCAGAGAAGAGAAAGAAATAAAAGGAATACAAATTGGAAAAGAAGAAGTAAAACTGTCACTGTTTGCAGATGACATGATACTATACATGGATAATCCTAATGTTGCCACCAGAAAACTACTAGAGCTAATCAGTGAATTTAGTAAAGCTGCAGAATACAAAATTAATACACAGAAATCACTTGCTTTCCTATACACTGACAATGAAAGATCCGAAAGAGAAATTAAGGAAACAATCCCATTCACCACTGCAACAAAAAGAATAAAATACCTAGGAATAAACCTACCTAAGGAGGTAAAAGACCTGTACTCAGAAAACTATAAGACACCGATGAAAGAAATCAGAGATGACACAAACAGACGGAGAGATATACCATGTTCTTGGATTGGAAGAATCAATGTTGTGAAAATGACTCTACTACGGAAAGCAATCTATAGATTCAGTGCAATCCCTATCAAATTAACAATGGCATATTTTACAGAACTAGAACAAAAAGTCTTAAAATTTATATGGAGACACAAAAGACCCCAAATAGCCAAAGCAGTCTTGAGGGGAAAAAAAGGAGGTGGAGGAATCTGACTCCTTAACTTCGGACTATACTACAAAGCTACAGTAATCAAGACAGTATGGTCCTGGCACAAAAACAGAAATATAGATCTATGGAATGGTATAGAAAGCCCAGAGATAAACCCACACATCTATGGTCAACTAATCTATGACAAAGGAGGCAAGGATATACAATGGAGGAAAGACAGTCTCTTCAGTAAGTGGTGCTGGGAAAACTGGACAGCTGCATGTAAAAGAATGAAATTAGAACACTCCCTAACACCATGCAGAAAAATAAACTCAAAATGGATTAAAAACCTAAATGTATGATCAGACACTATAAAACTCTTAGAGGAAAACATAGGAAGAACACTCTTTGACATAAATCACAGCAAGATCTTTTTTGACCCACCTCCTAGAGTAATGGAAGTAAAAACAAAAATAAACAAATGGGACCTAATGAAACTTAAAAGCTTTTGCACAGCAAAGTACAAACAAGACAAAAAGACAACCCTCAGAATGGGAAAAAAATATTTGCAAACAAATCAATGGACAAAGGATTAATCTCCAAACTATATAAACAGCTCAATATTAAAAAAATAAACCACCCAATCCAAAAAGGGGCAGAAGACCTAAACAGACATTTTTCCAAAGAAGACATACAGATGTCCGTGAGGCACATGAAGAGCTGCTCAACGTCACTAATTATTAAAAAAATGCAATCAAGACTACAATGAGGTATCACCTCACATGGATCAGAATGGCCATCATCAAAACATCTACAAACAACAAATGCTAGAGAGGGTGTGGAGAAATGGGAACCCTCCTGCACTGTGGGTGGGAATGTTAAATTGATATAGCCACCATGGAGAACTGTATGCAGGTTCCTTAAAAAACTAAAAATAGAATTACCATATGACCCAGCAATCCCACTACTGGGCATATACCAGAGAAAACCATACATCAAAAAGACACCTGCAAAAAAAAAAAAAAAAAAAAAAAAAAAAAAAAAAAAAAAAAAAAAAAAAAAAAAAAAAAAAAAAAAAAAAAAAAAAAAAAAAAAAAAAAAAAAAAAAAAAAAAGACACCTGCATCCCCAATGTTCATTGCAGCACTATTTACAATAGCCAGGTCATGGAATCAACCTACATGCCCATCAACAGACGAATGGATAAAGAAGATGTGGTACATATATATACAATGGAATATTAGTCAGCCATAAAAAGGAACAAAATTGGGTCATTTCTAGAGACGTGGATGGACCTACAGACTGTCATACAGAGTGAAGTCAGAAAGAGAAAAACAAGTATCGTATATTAACGCATATATGTGGCATCTAGAAAACTGGTAAAGATGAACTGGTTTGCAGGGCAGAAACAGAGACACAGATGTAGAGAACAAACGGATAGATGCCAACGGGGGAAAGTGGCGGGGTGGAGGAGTGGTGGGTTGAATTGGGCGATTGGGACTGACATGTATACACTAATATGTATAAAATAGATAATAAGAACCTGCTGTATTTAAACAAACAAACAAAAAAAAGAATGGGTAAGAGGACACAAACCCAAAAGGAAAAAACCACACATACACACACACACACACACACACACACACACTTTCTCTCTCTGTCTCCCTTACTCTCTCTCTCCCTTTCTCTCTCTCTCTCTCTCTCTCTCTGTCTTTCCCACTAACCAGAATTCATCTCACAACTGAAGATAAGAAATATTGGGGATTAACCATACTTTTGGTTAGGTTATAAAAATAAAATAAAAAATAAACAGTCATTAATGCTCATTTAATTACACTATTTAATTTATAAACTAGCTAGCATTATTATCATACTGAAATAATTAAACCGTGCTCCTTTAAAAAATTCAATAGTTCCGACATCTCACTAATATATATTACACTAGACCTTCCATTGGCTGTATCCGTGTGAGATTTTTCATTTTATAAATTGCTAATGCCTTTCCAAGTTTATAACATTGTAAGTAACCCAACCAGTTTTGTTTTATTGCGCATACTTTCTCCCAGGCTGTTTTAAAACATTTTAACCTTATCTTATATTTAATCTTATCTTAACATTATTCACTTTAATAAAAATCAGTCCAACTTTTCCAGTATGCCACCTAAAGTTTAGTCTCACTTAGGAAGGACTTCATCATCCCTAATTATAGGAATATGCTCTTGTATTTTCTTAAGTATTCTTAGCAAAATTCTTAAGGAAGAGAATGTCACTGGCATTAAAGCATAACCTTATTAACATAAAATACTATTCCAAAAGAACCTTCATTTCTTATTTTTTTATTTATTTATTTTTTACGGTACGCGGGCCTCTCACTGCTGTGGTCTCTCCCATTGCGGAGCACAGGCTCCGGACGCGCAGGCTCAGTGGCCATGGCTCACGGGCCCAGCCGCTCCGCAGCATGTGGGATCCTCCCTGACCGGGGCACGAACCCGTGTCCCCAACCCATGTCCCCTGCATTGGCAGGCGGACTCTCAACCACTGCGCCACCAGGGAAGCCCCATTTCTTTTTTTTTAATATCACATGTGCTATTTAAAAAAGAAAAAAAAAAAAAAAGGGAGTATTTTTCACTCCTTGCAAACTTATTCATATTATAAGGAGCTTAAAAAAATTTAGGAAAGTAGGTGAGCAAACTCAGGCTTTCATATTTACCCACTAATTAGAGTTCACAATCTCGTTTTTTGCTCATTAGTCTGTCATGCTCACTTCTGAATTACTCAATCTAGTAATCTATTGAATGGAATACCACTAAGCCATAAAAAAGAATGAAATTTTTCCAAATGCAAATAATACAATTTTATTTTTAAAGCTCCAACTCAGACAAAACTGAAAAGGATATTGTTTGAGAATATACATTTATTTTTAAGAAGCACTAAAATGATGATGCAAACTTAAGAAGAGTTAAATATCTCTACCAAGCAGATAGTGGGATGAAATGGAGACTAGCATGTAGGTTGATACAACAGTACATATTAGCAATGTGCCAGTTCTTACAAATTGGGTATTGGAATCAAAGATTACCATGTTATTCTTATGATTTATAATAATGCATATTACATATACTATTATGTATTAAATGTACGTGATAATATATATTACACATTATATATGTAATAATATGTATGTGATAAAATATGATATTACATATGTAATAATATATATTACATATACTTATATATTATTTTATGTGTCAAATAGTGTGTGATAAAAATTTAAAACAAAGTATTAAAATTAAAGTTTATTCATGAGACAGCATATAAAAGCTTTCCTAACTGATCTATTTATTTCTTCCCAGTTTATTTCATACATATTCATCACTACATCTGTGACATTCACTATTTATTTTATTTAAATCTCGTGCAATAATCTTAGAAATAGTGTCAAGCACTGTGGATGTTAAGATCAAGTAAATAGTGCTGTAAGGAAGAAAATAAGGACATTATAGAGAATTGTATGAATGTCGCATGCTATATTTATCCCCAAATTGGTTAAAATCAAAATAAATCACATTCCATTCATCCTTCATTCATAAGCGGAGAGAAAGAATAAAAAATATATATTACCATAATTTAGTGCACTTCTTTATTCTACTGGTGTACAATGAGCCTAGTCAGTTTCTTTGCCACCGTATTACACTAAACAGATGAATCCTTCCTTAAAATGTTAGAAAACAGGAAAGACGTCTTTTTTAATCTACCAATAAGCAAGGTTTGTTTTCCTTAAGAGCCTACCGGTACGCTAAATGCTTCTGAAGGTAAATTAGTTTCTTGTCCTAATGGTTAAAAAAAGAAGAGGGGGAAGGAACCTTGAATAGGTTAAGGACCACAGCATCTTCAATGGCGATGAAGCCTTAGAAACACGAGCAATGTAGAAAAAAAGGCAGATGTAGAAGAAGTTAAAATTTCAGGGGAAATAACCAAAAGCATGTTGGAAAAAACAGTGAAAAAGTGGTCTATTCTAGATGACTTATCTTAATCAATAAAAATAATAAATAACTCTGAATTTTTAAAGTATATTCTTCAAAAGAAGAAATGAATTTCCTTTCATCAAACAGACAGCTTAGCAAGCAAGCAAAGACCTGAGAAATCTCAAGACATTTATTACTCAAAAATTTTATCTCATGTTGTTAAAGACAAACTGATGTCACTCCTCAATTATATTTTGGAGGGAAACTATTTTGTTTTTAATTTGCCCAGAATGTGTATGTAAAAATGAAAGCTGAGGAGAAATTCTAGGCAGTGAATTGCACAGAACAATGCCCACTTGGTATTCAGCCTAGGTCTTAAATAAGTGTAGCCTGCCAAGTGCAGCCCACTGGACTATTTTCAACCTCATTATCTAATTTCTTTTTCTAGAACCTCTGTTCCATTTCCTCCTTCCTATCAGACATTTAGTTCATGGTTTTTAAAGCTCTTTGCCACAGGGGTAGGAAAGAGGGAAAAGGAAGACAAGAACACATTTAGTTTCCTAACCGAAGCAGCTCTAAAGCATCAGTAGATGCGGAAGAGATTGACCATGACAAAGAACTTTCAATTGTTAGGTTCTTAAAGCCTGAGTGTCTCGAATGCTTCATGATTTCAGCAATGTGGGAAGGGATATTCAGTCAACCTTTCAAAGGAACGGTGTGGCTGTGGTGACTTCTCTGCTCTTCTTAGACTTGTGTTTCTGCAAGAGTGTCATTAAAGGGTCATATTTGATTTGGGCCTCCCAGAGATCCCATGGTGGGTGAGGGGAGAGAAAAAAGAAGGAAGACACTTTAAGGTGTCCGCGCATCACAGCGTCACTACTCAGACAAACTCCAAACAACCCTGGAGACTTCACAGACTGGTCCAAGGGATAGAGAAGCTGGACAACCGGAAATTATTTCCACTAATGATACCTAGTTAGGAAGCTAACTAGATTGAAAAAAAAAGACTATCCATTGGAACCCTACGTAGCTAAATTACTCTGCCAAAATATCCCACTGTAATTAGAAGATACAACAAGGATAAAGCAATAAAAAATCATGAAATCTAAATGCCATAAAGAGAACCGTAGATCCTTCTATTCAATTTTACGCATTAACAGAGAGCGTTGGAACTCTGCCCACCTTCCTTTCTTCTTCCCCTCCCACAGGCTGCTGTACATCGAAAGCATTTTTTCATTATTACCTGGGAAAATAATCAGTATGCTTTCTGTGATGAAAACTGATTTTTGCTTTTAAGCTTTTTATTCTTTACACAAAATTTACCCATTATAACTAGTGAAAGAACAAAATCCAGATAAATAAAAGTTAATCACCTTCCTCTGCCCCTTCTCTCACCCTTGCAACAAATCACCACAGTCAACTGAAATAATTAACATTTTTTAAAAAGCTGCATAACATCCCAAAATATGAAGGTACTACAATTGATGCAATTATTCCCGGCAATGACTAACATTTGGGTTATTTTAGTTGTCTTAGGTTTTTGTCATTTCACAAAGAATACTGCACCACGGGAACACACATATGCACACACATATGCGAACACAGTACCATCAGTACCCATTATACTGGTAACTTGATTGCTATGGGACAGTCTCCCAAACAGGACTTTCAGAAAAGCTGCAACAATCTTTCATATTCCCACCAGCAAAACAGTAACATGTGGGAAACAGTGACAGAATATGCTATGCAGTTGAAACATTTCATAAAGCAAAGTCCATAGAATTTTAGGTATCAATCAGTTTAAGGTGATTTTTAACCCTGGGATATGTTTACACTGATTCATTTAGAGAATAATAAGATATTTATACAGGAATCTCTGCAAGTACAAAGCCTATACTGGGGTTGATTTTAATTTTACCTTTTTTTGACACTTCTGCCCCGTTGAGTTCTTTTTGTGCTTCTTCAATTTTGTCTAAGAAAAACAGCAACAAAAAATTTATAAGTCAATTCATCATACACAAATAAGAATACAGTAAAACAAATATATTACTTATAAACAGTACCTGATGCATAGTAATAAATATTTGTTGAATGAATTATTTATGAAACAAATATGTGTAAACTGTTAAAGTAATAATAAAGTCCTTTTAAAAACTATACTTATAAGTTTAATTATGTCTTAGTCACAAGGACTACTTCCAACTGTTTCTACAATGCAAGTAATTAGTGCATTTTAAGTACTGAACCATCGTTTAAAAATGTTTAGCTGATTAATAAAAGTACGTAAACATAATACTTTCTTTATGAAGACACAGATTTTATTAGAGAGATACAGCAAATGCCTACTGGCTTAGAAACAAGTCTAAGCAAAGTTCATAGATGGCCTCAGACCTAAGCCAAACATGGAAGAAATAAAAGGATGGAAAAATAAAGGAAATGATGGGCTGAAGAGCAGCAACACAATATCCATCACTTTTGCCAACCCTTCATTACAGAATAGTTATCCATGAAGTGTGAGGGTAGAATGCTGCATTAAAGAGATACCAGATAAAACTAATGACTACAGAAGTGCTATATATGCACGCAGTTTTGAAAGAAGCAATAACTAATGAAGAGTTGGGATGGCTGCCTCAGGAGTGGATGGGAGAGGGAGGCACGTGGGCCCAGAGCCTGTAGGTCTCCCATGTGAGCTTTGAGCACAGTGAGATTTTGTAAGTAAGCACATGTTCTACTTTGGTAACAATTAATTTAAATCTTATAAGGATATACATATTTGATGATTATGACAGCAACCAATTCCAAATTTAATACAGTGGTCTAAGTGCTAATTATAATGGTAAAACTAACAAAATTCCTAGGGTACTATTTTGTACTGAAATGAATACGGTAACCATAATTATGCAACATTTTAGATAGTCCCTTGGCGTACAGTTTAAACGCTTCCAAAATATTGGTATGTCAGCCATTCATGCCTCCCAGCGTCCACCAGCAGCTCCCAAAATGCCCTCCACTGGCCATGGAAGATGCAGCCTCCAAAATGGCATCCTTCCCCAACTAAATAGGGCACAGATCCCACCCTATGCCCTTCTAGCTCTGGTTCTATCTGCCCTTTCCCCATCAGCCTTTCCAGAAAAGCCAGAAATCCACAGAACCTTCGATTTACTGATCCAACTTCTTTCAGTTGCATGTTGATCCATCCAGCCTGCCACATCAAGGGGGAGGGGGAGCATCAGAATAAAGGAAACAAGCAATGGTTAATCATAACTAAATCTGCATCCTGACAAATGCACTCCCCACAGCAATGTCCTATTTGCTTCCTGCTAATTACCAGATCCAGGATAAGATTTGAGGGGAGAAGAGACAATCTGGGGAAATAGTACAGTTTTTTCTCATTTACAAACTTTAGTTATTTCTCATGAAATGATGAGTGAAATTGGAAAACAGTACTGAAAAAAAAAAAAAAAAAAACCCTTATTAAATGCAGAAAGTAGATCCTGCACTTAGCAGTACTTTTACTTCAAAAGGAGAATTCCAAATGTATGGATGAAATCTGTATTAATACAAGTAACAGAAAGACAAGGCCCACTTTTTCAAAAAATAAAATGTACTAAGTACATTGGAGACATTCAAAATGTAAATAAATATTAAATATACAGTCTTTGAGAAACATAAAAATGAAAAGCACTATTATTTCTATGCCAGCAGTTTGTCCAAACTTGAGAACCATAAATAATATATACACATATATTGTATATATTCATAGTAGTAATGACTGTGTTTAAGAGTTTATGCACACATAATTTGGCATTATACAATAAAACAACTTTTTATTAATAGAACCAACTGGGGCTCAAGGCAGCGAAAACTCATGACTTGACATGTATTTAAAGAATAGCTTCTATTTAGTATATTGAGGTTTGGCCACCTTCTATTTGTACTTTAACATACCAAATTCTTGCAAAAATGACCTCAATTTACATTTGTATATAAATCAGTAGATTTAAGATATCTAGTGTGTTAGGTATAGGCATCTACTTAAATGCCTTTACCTGGAGCTCCAGTTCGATAGGTAAATACAGTCTTCAGTGAGAGAGCTTATAATAGCCATTATAAGATTTTTGCCTCAAGTTTTAGAAAAAGTCCTGTTTATAGTTAACCTATGTTTTATAATTCTCCTGGTAAAATATGGTGTTTTAAAGACACTCTCCAAAACTACAGAGAAAGTACTCGTTTATTATATGCTCTTAATTGGTTCAGACAAGGTAATTTACTAGTATTTAAAAGCAACATCTATCATTTTTTTCACTATGACCCAGAGTAAGAAAGATATTTTTATATTCCAACCAATTACACATGTGTATCTATATATATTACGTGTATACATAATTCAGAAACCAACTTACCCACACTCTAACTTCTATCCTTTCCTAGTAAAAGTGAAAAATGCTGCCTTGCTCAAATACACTGATTTCATAACCCACTGCTGGAGCAAACCTGCAGCTTGAAACTCCTGATAGAAAGAGCAGTTCTCAACCAAGGGCAACACTTCCCAGCCAGGACATATCTCATTGTAAGCCCTGATTGGCAGGGGGGGTGCGTGTGGTTTATAATGGGATCTCAGATTCTGAGACATCTTCCATCATGCCCTCCCCAGTGTCACTGCTATCTGAGGTAATAATTTCACAAAGACTACACATTCAGAAATAAACAGTAGTTTCTCTGTTGCTTAAAAATAAAAACAGATATACATGCAAAACTGACACTCACACCAGTGGTAAATCTAAAATAAGTAACATATTCTTACTGTAATGAGTTCTTACCGTATTTCAATTAAGATGTAATTCTAATTAATTCAGTTTTTACTAAATACACTTGGAGTTGTTACCTGGAAAAGATCCCAGCAACACATGAATGGATCCATAATTGTCCCTAAGATCCAGAAGGGCCCATGGCTGAAAGAGTGGCAGGCTGAGAGGAAGGGTACTGACAGTGTAGGTTAGATTTTGGTTCTGCAACTATGAAAAATGTACACCTTCTTAACAGTTTTTCTTCTCTGGTAAAGCACAGAAACTATTTGTTAACGGTAGAGGCTATGAACAATCTTGTTTAATGCCTTACATATTTTAAAACTTTTGTTTGTACAAGAAAACAATGCAAAACGTTTTGTTTTCATCATAGGTAAATAATTGTAAATACAGAAAAAAAATGTTGATTTGTGGAGCATAATCTGAAACCACTGAGCCAAAAAAAAGGCCTGGAGCCCTTAGGAAACCACCGTTCTTTTGGGGTTCTGGGAAGAAAAGACTAGATAATTAAAAACAAATCATTTAGAAAAATAAAGCAATCTTCAAATGAGAGCTCACAGCAAGCGCCTGCTCTCTGACCCTTTTCACCGGGCGGTGAAGTGGGGGCGACGGGCCTCCTGGACCATCTCAGATCCTCGACACCACTCCTCAAGAGCCCTGCGACTCAGGACATACATCATAGCTTTGGGGACCAACCCATTAAATTGCTAGGATTTGGTTCAACAACTGCTGAGGGTTTTATACTGCACTGAATGTCTACCTGGTGTCAGGTACAAAAGGAAGAACGGGAAATATAAAGCTAAAAGAACGGCTCCCCTGGAGGAGCTTACGGATTATTCTACCTCTTAAACAAGCATTTTAACATCAATTTGATGGTAAATATAAAGCCTGATTCCCTGTGCAGCGAACACAGTTGTCTGTCATCCCACTCCCTCCTCTGCAGCTCCAGCCACACCCCTGGCGCAGGCTCCCTCAGGTCCCTGAGACTCTTCCAGCTGGCTGCCCTCCCACCCCATCCCTTCAGGATGTCACCTCCTCTAGGAAACCTGCTCTGACACCCTCCTCAGAGCCATTGCTTCCTTCTCTGTGCCACCACCCCTGCATGTAGGATCCGCCTCTCCACAGCTATGTATCTGGTGATCATTAGTAAGGCAGGCTGAGTGATTTACTGGTCTTAAACATGCTGACGATAACCTGCCAAGTGACACACAGAAGCACGGGTGCATTCTGAAAGAGGGAAAAAGGAGTATCTGCACACAAACTGAAACTGGCATTAGGTGGTTTCAGGTAAGAGCCTGGCGTTTTATCTTCCTTAATGTTATAAATGATTTCTACATTTGGGAAATTGCATCCGTGCACTGAAAGCACCTGAATCAACTATTTATCACTCCATGAGAGTATCAAGGAGTTAAATGATCTCTCCCTTAACTCTAGTAGCTCATCCTTCTGTCCTGCTGCTCTGATGGGCACCCAGAACCTCTGCTCGGACACCTAGAGGCTCTCCTCCTTCACTGAGCCCTGAAAACATACAGTGGAAACACTGACAGTAAATTTTATGAAGTAGGCCCTAAGGAACTGTAAAAGGCACCTCTATTTACTGAGAGAGATGCCATCTGATTGAAAAAGGATCACCACATGTGACTGCACTATTTTTTACTACTGAATAAGCCTAACTCCCATGTCCCTCATCACACGCCAGTACAAGCTCCCTGTTCTCACTGGTAACTGCTAGAGCTATTTCAATAAGACTAAGTATATGACAATGATGTAATGTTAAAAATGCATCCAATACCCATAACCACGTTTGCACGGTCGTCTAAATGATGATCCCAGGGTTCACTACTAAATCAGCTAAGGAAACCTACCTTTATAAGTAACACGTTTTAACCTGTCAGTTACACATCTTTCCTATCTCTAGACCTATGTCTTTCAGGGAGTCAGACTCCACAATAATGCCGAAAATGACAGTCGAGACTAGTAATATTACAAACTGAAAAATACTGCTTGAAATAAGTAAAAAAAATAAATAAATAAAGAGACTCAACTCGGCACTCATGAATTTGAAAACTGTGATTTACTAGTAAAAATTCTAGAAAAACATAAAATTACTCAACTTGATCCAAAAAGAGAAAAACTCGACTAGAATAACGAGGGATGATTGAGAAAGTTACCAGAGGATAACGCAGAATTACTTTTTTAGAGGTTAAAGGCCAAGATGGTTTTTTTTAATCAAATTCTTACCAATTTTGAAGAATAAAGCATTTCCTAAACTGTCCCAGAGTACCAGCTAACACAAAGGGTGTCGTAAGTCATTTCTAAGTCATTTTTAAGAGCTGCTATAACCCTGATGTCAAAATGTGACTGAAGGGGCAGAAGAATCAACACTCCATACAAGCCTCACAAATGAATACGGATGTAACAATCTACATCCAGAAGTACATTCCACAATTAGAAAGCCACGTCCAAGTAGGGTGTACAATAAGCATGCAAAGGAAGCATGTTATTATCATTTGTAACAGGACGGGGGTGGGGGGAAGGTAATTTAAGTAATGTCCAACATGTACTTGATTAAAACACCTATCTCTAGTGTAAACAGAAACAAAACAAAAAAACCCTCCAGGATAAATAAAAAAGGATACGCTTCATCATATTAACGAAGTGGTATTCTAATAAACACCCTAAAACAGAGAAATTAGCCAATAACCTATCACTTCCTTTAGGAAGCCTTCCCTGACCCTTCCCCCAGGCCCTGGTCTGTACCCCCAGCACAGTGTTCTAAGGCCCAGAGCAGCATTCATCACAGGATATTCCGAGAGCCTGCATGCTCACCCGCTTTCTTCATTAAAACTATATCTTATTCAACAGAGTACATAGGTGCTTAGATCACTAGAGCCTCAACCCATATTTGTCCAATAAAGGAATTGCTATTGCTGTATTTACGGCAGCATTTATGTTAAATTAACAATTACTTGCGGACAACTTTACATGTAAAACAATAAAGGACGAGTTAAAGAACTATGGTACTTCCATACAATAGAATATTATTTAGCCATTAAAAATGTTTTAAAAATACTTAGTGATAGAAAAAATGCTCAAAGTGTATTACGTAAAAACATTTTGCACCACGTAGATGAACATGTACATGTACATACGCAGATCTATAAAGAAATAGGCTCAAATGTAATGATTATCTGAGGGTAGAATATTAACAGTTTTAATGTTATTTCTATTTTCTTCAATTACTAAATTATTTATAATAAACGTTTTAATACAAAAATAAATATTATTTAAATTTAATAAAAACTAAAAACCCTAAAAATGCGATCAAATTATTTTTTTTTTAAATGTCAGCTGGCTATAGGCTCTAAATTCCAAATTTCCAGATCATAGGAAAGACTCTGGGTAGTTTCTACAACATAAAAACATTAATATAGTGAATGGTTCATTCAGTTCAGAATATATTTATTAGCTCCTGTGGGCTAGCCCTAAGGATACACAAAGATGAATAATCTTACAGGTAGGAACTTATAGAAGTAAATGAGCAATCCCTCTACACGCAGTAACTGTGTGACCAAGTCCATGGGGCTTCCTAGGGGAACACTCAAGGGTGTGAATGCGGCTGTCTTGGAAATAGGAAGACTGGTCCCACAACACCTTCATAGAAGAAATAATACATGGGCTGAATACGCAGAGAAGGAAAGGAGAGATCTTGTCCAGAGGAGGAGGAAATTCAGGGAGGGGAGCATGAGGAGGATGGAGAGGCAAAGACGCAGAAAACAAGACAGAGACAGGCACTCCCAGCAGTGTGCAGCATAAATCCGGAGACAACAGGTCTAAGGCACACAGGATTTGAGAGCTACCGTCTTACATAACTGGTCGCTGAAACTATACCACAGGGTAGGTGGAAGCAAAAATATAACTATTCTATGAAGTAATTTGGCCATAGGTATCAAGATCCTTGAAACCCATCTCTGCATTTTAATATATTGATTCAACTATTGGAAATCTAGACTGAGGCTATGAAAGGAGTGGAACAACGGCTATTCATCAGAGTACTTTTCATAACAGAAGAAAACCTAAATAACCGGTGACACCCGGAATATAGTAGATGCTCGATAAATATGTGTTGAATACTTGAGAAAAAGTTAAGTCAATTATGGTACCTTCATATAATAGAATATCAAAGAAAAACGATATTAGAGGCTTCTAGAAGGACCTACTGAATCAGAAACTATAGGAATGGTGGCCCAGATAAGCTTTGACAAGGGGCTTTAGTGGGCCACCTACCCCCTCCAGTTAAGAATCCTTGGAATGAGAAGCAGAGAAACCCAAGACAGAAAAAAGAAAAGAAAAGAAAAGAAAAGAATGGCTGAAAAAACTTAGGAGAACAAAAAACAATCTGGCTACAGAAGTCAAGAGAACAGTGTTTCATTATCAAATCAGTAGATGATGCAACTGATAAAGACCGAAGAAGCTTCACTGGGCTGAGCAATTAAGAGGTCCTGGTGATGCTTCCCGGAGCCTGCAGTGGAATGAAAGGGCGGAGGGCGGAGGGCGGAGAAAGTGATGGGACGGGAGGTGGAGGACAGAATAGAGCAGAGCTGTCTTTCAAAACACTCAGCAAAAAAACAAGAGAGTGAATTTGGGGGCCCGGGAGAAACACAGGGTCAAGGGTGGGTTGTCTGATTTGATGTGTTTTTCAAAGATGTTTATAAACCCAAGGGAAGGAACCAATAAAAAGGGAGTAAAGATACAGGCGAGAGTGTGGGATGCACCGAGGAAAGTGGGGGCCAGCGTCGAGCCTGGGCGGAGGGCTGGTTCCCTGAGGTCAGAGGGAGGAGGAGGAGGAGGATGCGCTGGGTAACGTCTGCTGCTGAGGAGGGTGAGTTAGAGGGGGTTCGTAGGCAGCTTCCACAATTGTACTGAGGTAGGAGGCGTGGTGGTCTACAAAGAGAAAGGAGGTTAGCGCTTACGTTAAGGGGTCGTAGAGGCCGGTAAAACTCAGACAGAGTTATTGAGGGGAAAGGAAGAACTGACCAATATTAAGGACAAATAAAAGCACTGATGAATAGCAACTAGGGACCCATGAACGTAGAAATCCACATTCTTCCTTGAGCCCCTCCCACAAATTTAGCAGACATAATACAGTCATTATCTGATGCACAACTATGTCTTCAATTTTACCTGTTTTGTCCTATTTTTTCTTGTGAATTTTCATTTCAAAGGGCACCCTATATTTCAAGTCCACAAATGTAGGTTGAAAGCCATAAATAGAGTGATGTTAGCCAACAAATGCACATTGTTCAAATATAATCCGATGATACCTAAAGACTCTCTGGAAACTTAAATCCACCAGTTAAAACAATTCTTAAAGCAATCTATTTAGATATTTGACCATTTAAGAATGAACCAATAATGAAAAATTCTACAAGACGAAAAACCTGGTTTCTTTGACAAATAATCTGCAAAGAAAGAGAGAACTGGAAATGGTACCTATGGATCAAAGAAACATAAAAGACATATCAAACTACAGAATATGTGGACCTTATTTGCCCCGATTCTAACAAAAAGTTTAAAAAACTGTATCACTGCAGAGAACTGGAAATTTAAACACTGATAGGATGACTGATCATATTAAGGAATTACTTTTCTTCAGTTTCATAAATGTATTGTGATTATGTGAAAAAAATATTCCTTGTCTTTCAGAGCTTATATAATAAAAACATATCAATGAAATGCTATATGTGAGGTCTTAAAACACTATGGGAGGGGACGTGCCCGGGGGAGGCAAGGAAACCAGACTGGCTATCAGGTGTGAACTGCTAAACTGGGTGACAGGTAAGCAGAGGTTTCTCATACCATTCTATTTTTAATCATGTTGAAACTCTCAAAATCAAAACTATAAAAAAAGGACAAAAGAAGGAGCCCAATCTGAAAATTAACAGAACTAATTACCAAAGTATTCTTTATGTATTGTTAGTGTTAAAGTTCAAATAATAATCACAAGCCAGAAACATTATAGAACAAGTGGGAAGGAAACGAAGCTAAGTGGCTAATGGCCAAGCACACAGTAGGCCTTTAATCAAGTCACTGCCCCCAGACATAATTGGAGCCAAGAGGAAAATAAATAATTTGTAAGCTACCACTAGGAGTCCGATTTGTACACACCAAAGTTGAAAAGGATAATAAAAAGAATAAATAATGATTTCTAGAAATATGATCTCCAGTGTTCTTAATTCCTTTTGGTGGGGCAGGGGGAGGGTAAGAATTTGAAGACTGTAAAGCTTTCCAAGATACGAAGTTAAAAACAAAACAAAACAAAACAAATAAAAAAACAACGTATACAGTATACATCTATTTGTGTCAAAATAGAAAAATGGGTGTGTTTGTGTGTGTGTGTCTGTGTGTGTGGGGGAAATGATACTTAAATCACTCACTGCTGCTGGTGTTTACAGTCACCCCTGGGGAAAGGGAACCAGGTGAGAAAGACATATATTTCATTGTATATTTTTACTTTCTTTTCCACTTGAATCAGTTAACATCGGGAGATTTACTTTCGATCTGAAATTTAAACAATGATATACAGTACAAGAAGGAAACAGTATTTCAACCAAATTAACCTGAGCATACTGGCCCCTTAGGTTCCAAATCATTTTTCACATTTGTGGGCACACACACACACATACACACACGCATATACACACACATACATACACACTTCATACACACATATACACACCATACACACCCACACACATATACACATACACACCCACACACACACATCCCTTTTTAAAATAAAATGACACAAAAACTATATGGACACTGTCTTTTTTTGTTTTAAAATTAGAACATCTCCATCCTATTCCAATACTGTTCCAATACTGATCTATCACTTTTTCAGTCAAAAAAAGAAAAAGCTAGTTTACTAAGAAGAAAATGAAACTTCAAAATGTCTCTATTAAAAACAAAATCCATATGATCACTGTGTAGCCTCTCCTAGGAAGTGAATGATACACACACACACACACACACACACACACACACACACGCTCTTTGCACACTATCTTAGGAACCGTAGGATCTATGGAGACCCTAAATCCAGGTTCTGATCGAGACTTGATCTACACTGTCACTGTTCTGCATTCTGGACGAGGATGTGAAGGTACACTTTCACAGTAATAATGAACACGTTTTGATTTTTTCAGTTGTTAAATTTCTTAATTTCTCCCCAAATTATATAACAATGTATCTCTTACTAGTATAAAACTATTCTTATTTAGCCACATGAAGAAAAGAGGGGGACAAGAAGGTAATTGGAACAAATAATCTGTTCCTTTTCCTCATTTACCAGCCTGATTATATTTAACAACAAGAGTGGAGGAGAGCAGACAAGAAAGAAAAAAGTACTGGTATCAATACAGCAGGCATTGTGCTCAGCACAGTACATCTCATTCCATCCTTAGCACCTACCATGTGCAAAGCTTTGAGCTATGTGCAGTGTCTTCTCTTGAGAACCCAGGCTCTAGCGGAGATGAAAATACACTAATGAAATAAAATATATTAGTGTATAAGTACCTCTAATGTACAGTAAACAATGATACCCTCACAATAACAAAAGGAAGAAAAGACAAAGAAGCAAAGCTCTCATGGTACATACCCCACCATAATCAACCTACTGCTGCTCACAATGGTGGACGGTGCAAAGCACTGGAGTGGTGAGATCTCCCACTGGGTGTCCGTCATCCTGGGATAGCAAACTCAGGAACCAAAGGATCAGAGCGCTCTCTGATTCCTCCACCTTACCAGCCTGGGAGGCTTCCCAGAGTCTCTTAACTCTTTTAGACAACCATCTGCTTAACATTATAAAAACTTCCACTGATAGCAAGAATGTATTATCTACTCATTTAGAACTTCTGGCTTCTGGTAAGGGCAGAGTGGCTTATATGGGACTCTCATATCAACACAATAAAACTATGCACAAAATATTTAAATAAATAAATAAATAAACAGGAAGGTACTGGAGAGTGACCAAAAGCAGGCAAAAATTGGATGGGATTTGACCCTAGAGGGATGAGAAGCAAATGACATAAGACCCACATTTCAATGACTCTTTCCAGAAGGGCAGTCACCAATCTGTGAAGAGCACACGGCTCAAGCCGAAAGCAGCAGGTATACTGGGCTGAGGAAGAGGCAGAGGGAGAGGCTGGGGTGCTGCAAAAGCTGCAAGTTGAGTGGGGAAAATCCCAGAAAAAGGGAGGGCCAGAGGAGAGTCCAGAATCTGGGAACAAGCCCTTCAAGTCTTTGGCTGAGTCTTGAACTGCTTGTGTGGAGGGTAAGACTCCAAGGAACTTGAGGGAAAGCAAACACAGGCAGGCTGAAAAAACTGAGCAAAGCATCAGCACAAGCTTTCAGTATTGGTACAGAGAACACAGAATTTGGAATTCAAGGCTGGCCATGATAGGCCAGGTAAAAACCTTGTTATTTCCACTGAAATCTCAGAAGGCCACAGCTAACCAACCGCATTGTTCTTTATATAATAAAAAATTACTAGGCGTGTGAATCGTGAAACTGTGACACACAGAGTGAGAAAGCAGTAAAAAGAATTAGACCTGCACGTGACAAAGATGTAAATAATGACAAGAAATTTAAACTATAATATATACGGTAAAGAACTTAACAGACACACACAAAAAAAAACAACAAAGATGGATTTTGTGAAGTATAAGAGTGGAGGAATTTCAGAAGAAATACAGAAACTCTTAGAAGACTGGAAATAATATAACAAAAAACACAATATCTAAAATAAAACAACAAACGAAACAGCAAATGAAATACTGCAAAAGAAAAGATTAGTGACCTTGAAGACAAGTCACTAGAAATTATTAAACTGAAGCCTAGAGAGAAAAGACTGAAAAAGAACGTAATTTCAAAGACCCATGGAGCAGTATCGAGTAATCTAACACACGTGTAAGTAAAGTCCCAGAAGGGGAGGAGAGGGAAAACTGGGGAGAGAGAAGAGCTGAAGAAATAAATAACAGCTGAATTTTTCCCAAATTTGACTAAAAACATCAACCTACAGATTCAATAAGTTTAGTGGACCTTAAGGAGGATGAATACAAAGGAAGCCATACAGATACCATGTGCAGAATACTTGGGGATGGGGGGTGGTGGTGAGGGGCAGCAACAGATTTTTAAATTGAAGAGAAAAAAATGTCAAACTAGAATTCTATACCTAGCAAAATCATCCTTTAAAAATAAAAGCAAATATATTTTCAGATAAACAAAAGTTGGGAAAATCTGTATGAGCAATGCTAAAAGTGGTGATTTAGGCCTGAAGGGAAATGACAATAAAATATGTATCAAGAGTGGGGACCAGCAACCTATGGCCTGTGGACCAAATCCAGCTCACAACCAGTCTGTGTAAGTCCTGTGCATTATTTTAAATGTTAACAAAAGGAAAAAAAAAGAACAGGAAGTACATGTGATGGAGACTGTATGAGGCTGCAAAACCTACAATAGTTACTATTTGGCCTTTTCCAAAAAAAAATTGCAAGCCCATGATTTATGAGAAAGAAGAAAGAGATGCGTGAAGGGAGGAACGGGTAAGACAAGGCAAATAAAAAGGTTTTATTTTTCTTCAGTTTTTAAAGACAGTGGACTGCACAAAGAAAAAAAACAACAGCGTATTATAGAGTTTATAATATATGTATAAGCCAAATATATGACAAAAACATCTACTTACCTAAAAATGTCCCCAAGCCCAAGGTCATCCCTAAATAATGAACTCACCACTCTGAATC
The DNA here is from genome assembly GCA_004363435.1 of Platanista minor. Classification (NCBI taxonomy): domain Eukaryota; kingdom Metazoa; phylum Chordata; class Mammalia; order Artiodactyla; family Platanistidae; genus Platanista; species Platanista minor. Next base: position 33,790 of record RJWK010005739.1, read on the forward strand.
TTAGTACCTTCAAGTTATTTCATATTATTTAAAATAAATCTTAAAGTACTAGATTGAAATGATTATTTTTTAAAAAACACAAAACTGAAATAGATGATTTTTTTCCCCCAATCTACTCTCCAGTACATATTACAAATAAGCAAGCAAATTATCAGCTCTGAAAATCTTTTGAAAAGCTGAAAGCACTCTTCTTAAAGTTCTTTTTAAATAAATTACTAATTAGTTCATCCTATTAAAATACTGGCAAAGTGTGACAGTTGACATCAATTTCAGGGGAAGTGAAAAGGCTTCTGTGAGGAAAGAGCATGAAGAAAGTTAGAAAGTAGAACTAAACATACAGTATATGGGACACCATGAGTAGGTGTTACATGGCAGAAAGTAAATATGCAGAGCGAGGGGAGAATGTGGTGAGAAGTCCGCATATTGGGTAAGGAATCAGAGTCTAAAATGACATGGGAAATTCAGGGTTTGATAGCTGGACCAAAGATGGTACCAGTCTATGTGACATAAAGGCAAATGACACCATGTATTCACACCTAGCACAACACACACATACAACAGAGTGAGCATTTTATTAACATTTAGGAATCATTCAATCACTTACTACATGCAAATGAATAAAAAACCAAAACTGGTCCTTTAGGGATGAGAAGTCCATCTGCAGACGTGATACTGAATTTGCAACATGAGACCAAAGGGATTAGGGCTTATTCCAGGAAAGATGCTTAAAGAGAAGCCAAATAGAACACGATTGACTGGTTAAGGCTGGACATACAGATTTGGAATTGAGTCTAGACTTCTTTTTTTTTTTTTTTTGCGGTACACGGGCCTCTCACTGTTGTGGCCTCTCCCGTTGTGGAGCACAGGCTCCGGACACGCAGGCTCAGCGGCCACGGCTCACGGGCCCAGCCGCTCCGCGGCATGTGGGATCCTCCCGGACCGGGGCTCGAACCCGTGTCCCCTGCATCGGCAGGCGGACTCTCAACCACTGCGCCACCAGGGAAGCCCTAGACTTCTTTTTATTTTAATAGATTCTGGTTTGTGTTTTATCATGTTTGGTCACTAGAGAACACTGAAAGTGCTTTGTTCTCATACTGCTTCAAGTGCATTCTGTAAATAACACTATTATCAGTGAAAAAATTAAAAATCGGCAATAAACTGAAATAGACACTTCTGGGTGAGAATAACTGGGTACCTAAAATCACACAAGAGGTTCGGGTGGAGCCAAACTTTGTCAGTTCACTAGCAGACGTTTTTCTACGGTTATGGATTTTGCTTTCAATTTTTGCTTCTAACTGCGGGGATTTGGGCAATGACTTTTTGGAGTATGAAAATCTTAAATTTTAAAAAAGATCAGGTTCAGGTCAGTAGATATTATGTAATTCAATTTTTTGTGGACATGTGTGCATATTTTTTAAAAATGTTGCCATGTCTGCATAAACATTTCTGAAAAAACTGACAAGTGATTAATATGGGTGGTTACTTCTGAGAAGTGGATAAAGAACAGGGGCAGGAAAAGGGGGAAATGTTCATTTTTAAAATTGTATATGCTTCTATACGAGTTAATTTTTAAAATTAAGTTTATTACTCATATTGAAGAAGATGTATTACTTACTCATTTAAATATATATGTATGTATAAAAATGCATGTATGTATAAATATGGGTAGCCAAATCAAAAATAAAACTTGAAGGCCTCAATTCCCTAGAAGTATAAAAGTGCTTATTTACTTATATGCTTAAAAAATACATATTATTACTTACGTGTGTGTACATGTATATACACACACATATATCTGTAGATACACATCTATACATATGAATATATATGCATACTTTCAGATTCTTTTTTTCAATATTCTCACTTCAACTCTGTATTCTTTCAAATTATTTGATGCCTGTCTCCTCCTTCCAAATTGAGGCTATTTTAACATTTACCAATTAGAAATAATACCATTATAAATATTGCAATCCACTATTCTTTACACTTTAATGTATCCAATTCAACATGTTAAGTCAAAATATTCAGAGGTCAGTTAAGAAGTCTGTTTTTTCAACTCAAAATAGTCCAATCTGCATCCCTTCTAAAGGGTAATTCCCTAACCAGCAAGAATCAGAAGGTAAAAGGCTATGAAAAATTCGAAGTAGGTGGTGGAGCGGAAACAACTAAAGTGAAAACAGACAAAGTCTAACAGTTTTAGTCATCACCCACAGATATGATCTTTATGGCGGGAATTACAGTCAAAATAAACTAAAACACCCTCACAGTCTGTCGTTCATCAAGACTGTCAGGGGCCACGGCTAAGTAATTGTGTAGCACCTTACACTGTCCCTGCCACTGTGGTCACCTCATTTTACCGTGAGCAATTCTTGCTTTAAGGTCTGACTTCTTACCAGCCCAGCAGGCCCACGAGGGCAGGGCAGGTAGGTGCTAACCACTGAGTCCACACACCATGCTGGACACCCAGCAGGTAAGCTGCCCAATACTCTTAAAACTGGCATCAGATAAATGTCTTAAGTCCCAACCATTCTATACCTTATAAGGCTACTCAAAAGCAGGGAAGAATTAAAATTTGATAACCACAAGAAAAACAGACCTTACAAAAAATCCAAACTCAAAAAGTTTACATTAACTACATCTTTTAAACAATCTTTATTATCTCTTCTGTGCTATGGGTTCATAATTGGCCTAGAGTAACTTAGTTCCCCAACTTTTCATAGTTTCACAGAGAAAAACAGACATAGAAGAAAATATATAGCATATAACAATTTCCAATTACTAATATTCTATGCTATAATTTTACATGTAAAAGATATGAACTACTGAGTGACCTAGTTCATTACAAAGACAAAATGTAAAGAAGTGCAGAAATCTATAGGTGGTCACCTGTGTGACCCACAATATTAATGGTCAACCGCAAACTTAAAAGTTAGCTTTTTATCACTGGCCAACACATTCAGAGAGAAAGTCCCTAAACGGATTTTCAGAAACAAATGTAACACTTAGAAAACACATCATTAAATCTGCTGGTTACATTATATTAAATTTTATTTTAGGAAAATAAATTATTTGGGAACCATTCACATTACTGTTTGAGGCCATTAGCCTAAATAATCAAATAACAGTTCATACAATTTTGCATACATCTGCAAGTGCACGTTTATAATGGATGTGTGTGTCTGTATAATATATGGTGTGTACGTATCTACTACCTGGTTTGAAATATACCCACCACACCATTATATGTGTACATGCACATGTCCTCTATTTATTTGTCTTCACGGTTACCTAGTATAACAGCTCACAGAAGATAATAGCAGCATTGGGCCCTTAGTACAGTTAAGTGGTTACGAACAAACATTTATTTATGATAAATTTTACAATGCATAAAATTCCCAATCTGCATCTCTACAAACCAATCAGTAAAAAAAAAAGCCCATATGTTTGCAGCAATCATCACGACTGAAACAATGAACAAATGTCATTTTTTCCACAAAGGACGTACTTGGCTACCTGCCTCACTGGCAAGGACTCTGGCCAAAAATAAGAGTGGTTAGGCTTGTAACCTAGTATGTATGGATCTGATCTGGTCAAGCCAAAAATAGCTCTGGTCATTTATCATCTGCAGGCATTTGTTTTCGAGGCTAACTCTGTCATACAGACCAAGTTAGGCAAATTATGGTGAAAACACGCAGAAATATAATAGAGCTTGAGAAAACTTAAAGCTAAAGAGCTTTGAAAGCTCTTTTCAATAACATTGTAGCACATGAGAATACCCAGGATACAATTATTTTGGATAGCGAATAAGGTTAACTATTTCTTAAACTCCCTAAAAGATATGTTAAACAAACCAGCAAAACAGAATTAACACATTTCTGAAAGCTGGGGGAGAAACGACAAGTTACCTGTCCAGACACATCGCTAGAATCCTTCCCCCTGAAAAGCTTCTTCTAAGAGGAGAAGCAGCACTGCCTTTGGGGGGCGCCCACCTGCAGCTTGCCTGCCCCCAGCACTGCTTCAAACTCGGGGGTTCCTTCTGGGACTAGCCTCCCCATGCTCTCCTCACACCTGCCTGGGAAGCCCTCATCGTCCTTCTGACCCTACTGGGGAAAAAAAAATCTATCAATAATAGCTAAAATCTAGAAACAAATAGAGCAATTTGTTTCTAGTAGACTGTTTGTAATTTATATTTTTTGTTTATGTTTATGCTTTAATTATGCAATGTCGATATGTATATTGAGATGATTCACTTGCAGTTTATCCACATTTCTTTAGTGTGTGGGATTAAAAGCCATTTAAAAAAATAATAAAAATAGTAGCTAAAATCTACGTGCTTGCTGTGCACGGGCACTGCTCTAAGGACCGGATGGTACTCGCTCATTCAGCCCTCCCCAAAAATCCTGCCTAGGAGGGAGGAACCGCCCTTGACCTCTGTTTGACAGAGGAGCAAACCACGGGTCACGGAAGCAAACTTCACAGAGCTAATAAGGAGAAGCCTGGCTGGCACGTTGAAACCCAGGCACATGGCCTCCAGGATGTGAACTTAACAACACGCTACACGACTTCTCCGTATTATTTAAAAGGGTGTCCTGCCTGAGCTGGCAATTGCTCATCTTTCATGTTTGAGCTTGAACCCCACATGCTCTTGAAGCCTTTCCTGCTCCCCCGCGGGGGCCACCACAGTGTGTGCCAATAGCACCCTGGCTCCTCCTGCATTGAGAGTATGTGCCCGCATGTGTGTGCATGAGGTTGCTCGTTTCAGGCCTGTATCACCTGCTAAAATCATAAACGCCATGATAAACATCTATCATGGTCACCCAACATCCTGGCCTTTCCAATTTTTCATGACCAAGCTTAAATCCCAACTCTCCGAGACGTCTATGCATAAATCCAGAAAAGCAACACTTTCTTACCTTCCTACACAGCCCACAGAAGTTCATCTATTCCATACTACTGTATGGAATAAAGCATCTATTTAATGGCATTTAATTGTAGCCCATTTGTCCGTTGTTACTTGTGGTCTCACTTATTCCTTAAATTCTCGTGTAAATCTCTCTTCCATCTCTGCGATGTTTAAGCTACCTAATGGTAGGAAAAGGGATCCCCACATCACAAATGCAATCCTAGAAACACAGCACGTGTTCAAATGTGGTTGAATTCATGTCTTTCAGAGCAAGTGACCAGACTAAAAACGTCTTGACTACTTTTACTCAGGCCCACTGGGAGGATGACAGTGGATGGAAACTTGAGTTGAAAATGTCTTTTCCCAGAGGAAAATGAAGCAGCCAATAACTGATCTAACTGATCAATAGAAGTGGAGTCGGAAGTGGAGGAGGGGAGGGGGGCGGAGAAACAAGACTCCAGGAAGCTGTCAGGAGACACAGCCTCTCTCTCCCCTGGCCCCTTTGTCCTCCCTCGGGCTACAGACTTCACAACCGACAGGCCTCAGTTCTGGCTCAAAAATGAATTTCCATTTTACCGTGGTAGAAATCCCTGACAGACACACTCAGATACACACGATTTCAACAACCTAATTTCGTGGGGGAAAAAAAAAAAGGTTTTATCTTCACTGCTGAGGAAATGGGCATTACAGTCTTGTAATATTAACATTTAAGTTGCAACTACAAGTCAGCGATTTTACTCACTATTATTAACAAAAGTTCATTAAATTACGCTTATGACGAGCTTACTAAAATAGCACCATTAAACAGCCTGTTGAAGTTATCTGCTGTGGAAAGAGAGGAATTCCCATCAGGCTTCCCTCAATGCTGTGCCATAGAAAAAGGGCCTGGAATGCTCTGTTCTTACGACTTGTTAAATTTGGGGTATATACTGGAGCCACCATAGGGATGCACTGCTTTAACTAATCTGTAAACTTCACAACTGTGACTCAAAAGCAAGATAATCATTTGCTGTCCAAAGAACTGATTGCATTACAAGCGGCTGCACTTGGAGGAGAAATCTCTGGGGCCAGGACAGAAACCTAGGTAGGGACGGCAGAGGCAGGAACCCAGGGAGAAGCAGAGGCACGCACCGAGGCATGCCACAGTCAAGCACGAGAGCTCTCACCTCTCTCAAGAGCACATCTGCTCGGTAAACCACGGCAAAGCATTCAGGTTTTAAATATGCAGTCATTTGGCAGTCACAGACGGTTAAGACTCATGGTTTCCAATACTCATGAAGGTCTAGGACATTCAGTAATTTCTAACTTTGCCGAGAAACACATGTGAGTCCCGTGCAGAGCGAAGCAGGCACACGGTTCACTGGGCCAGTGAGTCAGCCTGCAGACTGCCCTGCGTCCACTCCTCAAACTTTATTGCTCTTTACCCTTTGTTGTTAAGGGTGCAGTATTCCAGCAAACCCCGAGCCCTCTGATTCTCCTTTTAAAAACCTCTCTAAACTGTCCACTGTCACCAGCGGGTCCAAGCTTGCACTTCTCACTGAGACCTCAGCCACAGCCTCCGCTCAGGCCTGCGTGCCTTTCATGCCCCTCCCTGCTGGACTCCACATGCAGCCACACCTGCCACAAAGGCCAGTCTGCTCCCTCACTTTATTCTCAGTTACAGCATCTTAGCCTTGTCTATTAGCACACTCTGTAACTACATTATGTTTACTTATTTGATCAATGTCTACATAGCTCTAGCAGTGGTTTCCAGCCAGGGATGTTTTTGCCCCTCAGAGGGTATCTGACAATGTCTGGAGACTTTTTTGGTTGTCACAGTTGAGGGGGAGGGCTTGGCATCTAGTGGGCAGAGGCCAGGGATGCTGTTACACAACCTACGACACACAGGACAGTCCCCCTCAGCAAAGAGTTAACCAGCCCAAACCATCATCAGTGCCGAGGTTGAGAAACCCTGATTTAAAATGATACATATCTGTATGGGTATCTGAAAAAGGTTCAATATTACTTTAATCATATTCTCTACTCCTTTTTTATACTAGTAATTATTTCCAAATGAAGTAATAAAACATAATTCGGATTACTATCTTATAATGTAATGAATGATAATACATTATAACAGTAGCTACTACCATGGGGGTGAGGGGAAGCAGGCCTCACATCTGCACTAGAACTACAGTACTCACATGTATTCTATCGTTAAGTACCTATGAAAAAAACCGAGGCACGGAGAGGTGCAACTTCTGCTACCACTTGGCTAAGGTGTGGAAAGCTGGGATTCCATCCCAGGATACCTGGATGGAAAGCTTTTCACACTATGCCAGGCTACAGTTTTAACATGCAACAGTGTGGTGGTTAAAAACTTTCATGGGTTCAAATCCTGGACCACCCCTTCTTGTCTCCATGACATCAAATTACCCTCTAGACGTCAGCTTCCTCATCTATAAAATGGGTAAAAACAAAACAAAACAAAACCACCCGCCTCGCAAAGGTGTGTGAGATTCAGAAAAGACAACAAGCACAAATGTTTAGTACTTACCTCGTAGTTAACGTTCATTAAAAATTACCTATTATTATCTAATGCATATGCAAATATTTTACACCTCATCACCCTTTGGCTTCCATGAGTACTCGAGAAAACTAATTTTGGTTTCCTGTTGAATAGGTGTACCTGGGAATTAATTTAAAAATTAAGAAAAATAAAGAAAATGTCAACTCCGTCAACATCTGTACCTAATAACTTATTAACTTTTATGCCTTTAAATATTATTTAAAAAGTAAGGAAATCTATTCTTAATATATAATATTCCAAACACAAAAGAAATAGAAGGTTTTAGTAAGCAAAATAAGGTTATCACTTAAGAAATAGTTATTATATATATATATATATATATATATATATATATATAAAATCTCTACATTTAGTGAACAATTTCTGAAATACCTTAATTTGAATTTGATACTTTCCAAGTAAATTCAGTAATAAAGCTGTACATCTTACAAATCTTTACAGTAGTACTATGTACCTCTACGTATGACACTATGTCTAGATTTTTACATAAATAACACTATCTTTATTAAAAAAAAAAAGACTTGGTTCAGCATTTCCTTCATGGATTTAATTAGGCAACTGGTTATCCTTCTTAAAATAAGTTGCAATATGCATTAAGCAATCGATGACTATCACAGCCATACAATGTATATTCACGCAAACCATTTCTGACTCAACTACTGTAAAACAATCATTCAGATTTCATCAGAAAACTGGGATGTCAGATCAGTTTCTTTATATTTGGTAAATTTAACGTATTATATGATTTCCTCAAGAGAAACATATTTTTATTTAGAAATATTTTAAACAGCAGCTCAGAGTTTAAGCTAAAATTACCAATCGCGTTTGTTTTTAAACAAAGGCGTTACCCACAATGATAGCCACAAGAAATCAAAAGACTAATATAATCATCATATTCAATTTACCACTGATGTCAAGAAAACAAGCCAGTAAGACCCCACAAAATGATCACACTACAAACTCATTAATAAGACGTTTCTATTTGACATAAAACTATTGCCAATAAAATCTATTAACAGCAATGAAAATTCCTAAAATTCATCTCTTAAGATACAAGCATATTTATCTAGAAAACACACAACTGATTTTCTTCTACCTGTTACATAGAAAAATTCTTATAACTTTCATTGTTCCATTTTTCTCATATTATCTAGCTACATGGCTCTATAACATCCGTTCACTAATGACTCCAGGTTAGTAACACATTCATTTCTGGTTACAGTCTCACCTACCATATTAGATCTTTCTGAGTGTATTATTCCCATCAGCATTTATTTGACTTGCTGTTATGTCATTTCTTCTTATAACAAGGGCATACAATTGGTTTAATATGTTTACACTCTTTTCATCAAATCTTGAGTGTAAGAAATCATGAAGGGTGGGAATACATACAACATTACAATCCTTTCACTTCACATAGAGAATCCACAGGCACTTCCACAAACGTGTCTGTCACCCCCAGGGGTCTCTGCACCGTCACGTTACCAGCCATGACAGGTCAGCCAGCCCCCGTGATCTGTGCCGCTGGCACACCTGAGCTGCCTGCCCTGCGCGTCACATTCTGCAGCAGCAGAACGGAGACAGAACTGCTCGCACAGGCTGTGGTCCTGGGAGTCCTCCCCCACTACCTCTCCATGGCAACGCAGCTACAGAAAAGCCAGTCCACCTCTTACGCAAATGAAAAAGAGGCCACAAATGTCAGCAGTCACAACATTCACCTCTTCCCTCCCTACTTAATTTCCTTCTTAAAGTAACAGCAGTGCATTCTTCTTATTTTTTATTTCAGAACACCTTCCACCGTTTAATGGATGGGAAAGCAATTTAGGAAAATCAGAGTTAAAAATCCATCTGTATGACCACTTACATAACGTTAACTAAGAATCCAAAGACGGTTATGATTTGCTAAGGTTCATTTACCAAGGCAGTACCTCAGCAAGTGCCCTTTTGTATCTGGGCATCCTAATATTTGAGATAAGCATCCTTTACGATATGAACTATCCTGTAATTTGGCTTCCTTAGAGAGAGACACAGAGAAAGAGAGAAAGAGAGAGGGAGACCATCCATTATGATTACCAGGAAATACTCAGCACTCAATATGCATTGCTTCTTCTGCGAGTTCATATTTATTTAGAAAAATTAAGGTTTGTTTTTACCTTTTGAGCAGTCAATTATCTATTAATCATGCTACAGAAGGGAAAAGCTGAACAGATTATCCTTCAATTGTTATCACGTTTAGCTTATATTGTAATCCAACCGTTATATTGTAATCCAACAGTTATACAACACTTATATTGTAATCTATCCTCTCCTAAATATATTTTAAAGAAAAAAATATATAATGGCTAGTTTACACTTCATATGGCTACAGAGATTGGAGAACGAAGTAATTCTTGTCCATAAGACCATGACTAACAGCAACTGATAAATTTTAAAATACCTTATTTTAAAATACATGTTTTAATCCATAGAATGTAACAAAATATCAAATTCTGTGAACTGTCATCCAACATGTGATTATTTATTAATAAGAATTCCAACTGAACTTGCATGGAGCAAGCTCCCATTGGTGGTTGATAAAGAATAAAATGTGATTGCTTTAATATCCTCTAAAAGATGTATTTTCCAAGGAAAAACAATACAACAGAATAATCAGTAAAAAATTTTCAATACACCCACGTATGTGGAAACACTTTTACTGTCTCATGAAAAAGGCAGTTTTAAAACTTTCTTTTCTTTTTTTCTTTTTAAACATGAGGCATTTTCAAAAAGGACCACTCTGGAGTGGTCAGTGCTGTCCCTCAACTAGACTGGCCCAGGGTTCTGGAAGATTCCCAAAGGCGAAGCTCTCAGAAAGAGGTATTAGTCCACAGCAGAAGTGGAGTCAAGAGGTTCAGGGCAAAGCATGATGGTTGGAAACAGCACGTCAAATCAGCTGAACCACAGGCAGGTAGGCATTTAGCTTTTCTGAAGTTCAAGTGTAAAAGAGGGATCACAGAGAAGGATGTGGCTGCAGAAGTGGCAAGATCAGGAAGGACTAAACGCCACAGAAAGGATCTGAGCCTTGATCCTGAGGTACATGGTCAGAGTACAGGATTTTAATTTTTTTTTTTTTTTTTTCTTTTTTGCGGTACGTGGGCCTCTCACCACTGCGGCCTCTCCCGCTGCGGAGCACAGGCTCCGGACGTGCAGGCCCAGAGGCCATGGCTCACGGGCCCAGCCGCTCCGCGGCATGTGGGATCCTCCTGGACCAGGGCACGATACCCGAGTCCCCTGCATCGGCAGGCGGACTCTCAACCACGGCGCCACCAGGGAAGCCCAGAGTACAGGCTTTTAGAGAACACGTGACATGATCAGATTACAGACTACTCAAATGATCACTCCAATTGCTTTTGGTTCTAAATGTTTAGTGGGAATTCCTCCCCCATCAAAAAAAAAAAAGTGTGAGATAAGAACATAGGAATGCCTATGCATCTCAGTGAAACAGCTGTTAAGTGCACAGAGCAAGCTACTTTAAACAGAGGTGCTAGTGAAATTTTCTTTTTCGAAGCCTAACAGGTCAACCCGGGGTGAACCAGATCATGAGACGTGTGTCAAGAGACCAGAAATCCAGACTCAGCAGCGCCATCACTACATCACTCCAGAGCTGTATGAGCCTGGGCTGTCTGCCCAACTGCAGGAGTGACACCCACAAAACCTGAGAAATCCACCTCCAGCCGAAAGGTTCCATTCCAGAACATACTATCCCCAAGTAAGCTCTTGATTCAGGTTATCTGCCTCTCAGGCTAGACTTTACAGGCACGAGCCATATTTTATTCATTTTTATAAACTTAACATCTAACAAAATATTTGCTCCATCAGAAATGTCCCAAAATATTTTGAAAGAATACTCTCCAGTTTCCTTTCAGCTATTAAGAGCAATGATCCTAGAATTTTATTTGAGAAGCAACTTCAAAAGAGCCAGCCAACTTGCAAGTGGGCCTAAAATGTAATTTTATGTCACCAATTGCTTTCTTTCACCTTCTTTTGACTATCTGTATTTCACTAAACACAGGACTGGGAGAATGCTATTTTCAAAAAACTAAAATTGTCAGAATCACTTGTAAGCACTTTATACATGCAGTAAACGAAAATTTTACACAACGTTTTCCAAGTCACCAGCGACACTGACAACTTGCACATGCTCCCACAGGTCAAAACCCCCTAGGTTACAGCAGCATTTTGGTTTTAAATAATCTTCTTTCTACAATCCACGCATTTGGCTTATAGATTCTGTAAAAAGGGGAAAAGGAATATACCCAGACATCGCAGAGATACGGAGGCATTTTTAAAAACAGACACAGTAGCCGTGAGAATATATCTGATCATCTAGATTCCTTCCTTCCCACACTAAAGAGACATGACAATACAACATCCGGGCTTCAGGGAGTTATTAACTCAAAACCTAATATTCTTCACATTTTACAACTACTGTGTAATGACTATTGATTTTTTAGGAGGGATTCTGAAGAAATACCAACACCCTTCCCATCCTCCAAAAATAAATTTCATATTCACAATTCTATTTAGAAAATATAACTGGGATAACCTCTTAAAATCCCTTTTATGTCTGAGATTGTAGGATGTGCAGGTTAACTTTAAGACCATCTTTTAGACAACAGACTCATAAGCAAAACTACCAGGGTGAGGAGGGCAAGGGTGAGCATGAGACCCTGCTTTTAAGTTCCTAGATTACTGATTCCCAACCATTTCGAGCGTGAGGACCTCTTTTTAACAAAAGATTCTGCAGTTCTCCCAGTGATCGTAGTTATACTTTTACTATCTGGTTGATGTTGGAATCTTATCAATGATTTTTTTTTTTTTTTGCAGTATGCGGGCCTCTCAACTATTGTGGCCTCTCCCATTGTGGAGCACAGGCTCCGGACACGCAGGCTCAGCGGCCATGGCTCACTGGGCCCAGCCTCTCCGCGGCATGTGGGATCTTCCCGGACCGGGGCACGAACCCGTGTCCCCTGCACTGGCAGGCGGACTCTCAACCGCTGCGCCACCAGGGAAGCCCCAAAAGCAACTCTTAAATGGATCTGTATTTCACTAGTCACAACAGCATCTATATTCACTGATCTAATTAAAATAAAGTAGCACCAAAATATATTAAATGATCAAAAGGTCATCACACCAAGTTGGATTTATCTCAGTAACGTAAGGATAGCTTGATATCAGAAAAATCTATCCCTACAATTCACTACACAGAAATAGTAAGGAAAAATATCACCATAGAAGTCAAAACAGTGCTAAAATTGCATATCAATTCCTACCAAAAGGGCCAGAAAGCTATAATTAGAAGGTAATTTCTGAAACTTCATAAATAATGTGCACAAGAAGCTAACTGCAACCACTGTATTTAACTGCAGACTATCGGAAGCATTCCCATTTAAGTCAGAATTTCATCAGTGATACTATTTACTACTTTGACTAGAGGTCCCAGACAACTCAATAAAATAAGAAAAGAAATTTTAAAGAGGCATGAAAATTGTAAAGGAAGAAACAAAAATCATTCCTTTGCAGCTGATACGATAATCTAATGAGAAATACCAAGAAAAGCAACTGAATTGTAAGAAAGAGTAAGAATTCAGTAAAGTGGCCATATACAAAGTCAACTCACAAAAACAGATAGTTTCAATGTACTTTCAAATGTACCACAAACAAAACCAAAAATAGTACATATAGAGAGAGAGATAAGGCAAATGTGGCAAGATGTTAACAGATGAGCAACTGAGTGAAGGAAACATGGGGATTTAAGTATATTAATTTTATTACTTTTAAGAATATCATACTCCTTCCGTGCAAGGTTCCGTACAACATGGGAAGTTTAAATTCAAGACACTTTCTTCCTCCTCAAATCTTCCCACGTTGCCCAGTTACCCTACTGGCAGTTTATTTATCCTGTTTTACCTCCAAATAAATCTGAGGGTATTTAAACTTATTTTCTGCTCTGTATTCTTCACTCTGGCTCTTCATTAACTAATCACTCTAGGTCTCAGCTTTTCTTCCAATTTTTGCACAAGATGGAGGTTAAATCTAATCTGGATCCCTAGAACCTCCCACAGCCTTTCTAATCCAATACATGACTTCTGTTAACTAAATTACTGAGCAATCAAATGTATAATAAAAGAACCAAATGTTAAGTCATTCTTTCCATGAGCATTCCGCGAGGCACAGTTCCCCTAAATGATGTACTGAGACCTCCACGGCTCACTGCATTACCTTTATAAACAGCACTGGTTTAATCGGATCCTCGTCTTGGGTACATGTTTATCTAGGTCATTTTGCTCATTTTGTGTTTAACTTACTTTGTAAGCAGGTCAACGCTTTTTAATCATGATGATGAAATCTCATACTTCAAAACGACAATGCAGGCTGAAAGAATTCAACTTATACCCTGAAATTTGCTAACTCAGAGAATATTCCAGCTCAGAAGTCAAATACGCAACCAGAAGGATTAATGATTTCTTCTCCCCCAGACTGGGTGTTTGGTGAGAGGAAAACACATAAATAAAGTGTCTGCATTGTATCCTCTGGTTTGTGGCAGCTCCTCAAATCAAGCACAGAGGTTTTTCTATTTTAAACAGAAGCCACAAAAGATAATAAAATTAATAAGAATAATTTTAATTGAAGAATTCTCTTTTCTTTCCAGTTGAGATTCCTCAAGTGTATGTTCTAATAGCCCACTGTGATTTTTGGTTTGTAACATTTATTACAACTGTAATTCTATAATAATTTAGGTAATTATTTCATCTATACTTTCCCACCAGGCAATAAGCTCTACAAGAACAGGAACCTTGTCCACTGTCCATCTAGTTTTGCATTGTAGTCTGATTACTTGGCATGAAGACAATCTGTATTTCATGAAAGAGTGGATGAAAGTACAATAGATCAAACTGAAACTAATAAAGATACGTTTCTAAAACAGGTATTTAAAATACAAAGTATTTTTCTTAAAATTATTGCAGGATAAATACAGAAATGGAATATTACAGTCCTGAATCAGCTTCCCAAATGCTCAGACTTTTTAATGAACAGGAAGCAAGACATTTTTGATCAAATAATATGCTATGCCATTAAACCATGTTAATTAGAAAAGTAAAAAAAGAGGTTCCACAATAATGATTAGATTAAATGGAAATAAACCAACCATAGAACAGCAAGAGAATGTTAATTATGGCAAAGTAATATGATGCAATATCATGTTACCATTTGAAACAATGTCTAAAAGGAATACTGATGACATTGAGAAATACTAGCGACAGATACCATTAAAGGGGAGCACCACAAAATACATACTATACGATCCTAACTGTGTTTTAAAAGTTACACATATATAATTATATGTTCATATGCATATGTGTGTAAATGTGCATGTATATAGTTTAGATACATGTATACATATACACATATGAAATATATCAAACTGTTAGTAGTTATTTCTGGATGATACAGTTATAAGTGACTACAATTTCTGTACGTGGATCTTTCAAATTTTCAGCAATAAACATATCAATAAATAATATTTTTTGCTAACTCTACCTACAGAGGGAGAAGGAAAGATGGACTGTGTTCTGTTCTTCCTATCATAATTTCCACAGCATAAACACTGGCATCAGTCTAATTGTTTACAGAGTCATCAGTCAAATGTGTGAACCAAATATATAATACTCTAAAATACCTCACACTGGCATCACAACTGACTAAAGGAGCATCAGATTAAAGTTAACTGAATACAGAGCAGACACTTTATACTTGCTGCTGAGAGCTAAGAGCTCTAAGAGTTTGAAAGCTATTAGCTTTCAAGTATAGTAGACTCTTCTTGCAATGCAGAAAGAAAGATAACCCATTTTTTCTGATTTTAACAAGATGTAGCTCTTATTTCTAATGGGGAATGATGAAAATGTACACTCTCCTTCTGTTACCCTACTTGTGAGCTTCTTCACTGAAAAAAAATAACCTTAAATATGGAATCAGCACTCTGCATCCACATATTCATCATAATAGTATTTATTTTGGAAAAGAATGGGAAGCCACCACATAACAGAGCTGTGTGACTTTATCTCTTATGTCCTTATGTCATCTCTTGTTTTGTTTGGGGTTTGGTAAAACTGGTGTTTTATTTTCTCTCCAAACATGTCCTGGCTGAAGCAGTACATAACCCTCACACTCATCCCCCTGCTGCCAACACACTAGTTTCAGTTACGCCCTTACCTAGAGCTGTAATAGTCTGAGAATTCCCTACAGGGAATTAGAACATCTCCTCAGGGTCTGAGAACATTTCTATTGGCCTCCTGTCCCAAGGCTTGCAGCATCTATTTACGTTTTCCGTTATATCCAAACATTTGGGTGCGTTTATAATTAAGAATGTTTCCCTATGATAATCTTTTTTTTTCCAGAGCTTATAACACATTTCTATGCTATTTCTCTTATTTTTACCCTTGGTAAACTTTATCTTCTAACTTGACCAGAAGAAACCCTCACTTCTTTTAAACAAACCGTAAATTGATATCAGGAGATCTCAATGTTTAAAGAGCAAAAAATAAAACTTGACTAGACCTTCCATAGAAAATTCCAATCCACACACAAAAAACCTAGCATAGGGCTTCCCTGGTGGTGCAGTGGTTGAGAGTCCGCCTGCAGATGCAGGGGGACGCGGGTTCGTGCCCCGGACCGTGCCGTGCCCCGGTCCCGCGGAGCGGCTGGGCCCGTGAGCCATGGCCGCTGGGCCTGCGCGTCCGGAGCCTGTGCCCCGCCACGGGAGAGGACACGACAGTGAGAGGTCCACGTACCTCAAAAAAAAAAAAAAAAAAAACTAGCACATTAGAAAGTATTTATAATAATTTTGTATCTCATCACAGGCAAATCAGTATTCTAAAACGCCATATACTTGAGACTCATCTCCTTTTAGATTTTCCCCAAAATGGGTATGTGAATTAAAGCAGCTGCACAGAAAGTCTTGTGATCTAGGGAAAAATTATAGCTGTGAAGTATAATAGGCACATCGCCTAATTATAGGAACTATACAGCTTTTCCAATAATGAAAATCAAATTACTTTAAAAACTAGATTATTTTAAATATTATTTTTAAAATGAGAATCCCCACCTCTCAGTCCAAGAAACTACTGTTTGGGTATTTGTTTCAAGTCTTCATGTAACATTTCCTAACCATTTTGCATGGTTTTTAACAACTGTTACGTCAACTCAATTTCCACCTAACAAGCAGTTACCTAGTCTTAATCTGGTGACATGAGATCCTTGGGTCTCTTTTTAGGACAAGAAAGGAAAGTTGAGGCAACAGTGTGCAGCTGGAATAGTAAGGGTTTTGTTTTCAGACAACCTGAGGCTCCATCCTGGCTCTGCCGCCCCGCTGGCTGACACCAGGCAAGCAAATCTACTCCCAGCTCCACACCCCAGCTTTTCCATCAAGAAACCAAACCCAAACCCTAAAATTAAGTAGTACCATCTGCCTCACAAGATGGTTTTAATTCCTGAACGAGATAACTGATGCAACATACCAGCCACTGAGGGGAAGGGCAATATACATCAGTCAGCTCTTCCTCCCTTCCCCTCAAATACACATTTTGTAAACTGTCAAATAACCTCACAAGCGTAAGGCTCAGACAATATTGAAACTATCTGATGTACCACGGGCAGTATATTTAGAACATTAATTTTTTAAAATGTTTCAGGAAGTTAAAAGGTATTCATAAAAATCCACATATATCACATCACGCTACACAAAGCTATCCCTTTAAGTATGTCTCTGTCCACTTTGGGTGCTCCTGATCAGACACATTTCATTACCCAGACCAATGTCCTCACTAGGCTAAACAAACACATTAATAATCTGAATGGATACGCCATGGTTTTGTTACCATCAGAAGACAGTGCTTTGTTCTAAGAGGGAAGTTTATAGCAATACAATCCTACCACAAGAAACAAGAAAAATCTCAAATAAACAACCTAACCTTACACCTAAAGCAATTAGAGAAAGGAGAACAAAACAAACCAAGGTTAGCAGAAGGAAAGAAATCATAAAGATCAGATCAGAAACAAATGAAAAAGAAACGAAGGAAAACAATAGCAAAGATCAATAAAACTAAAAGCTGGTTCTTTAAGATAAACAAAGTTGATAAACCATTAGCCAGACTCAACAGGAAAAAAAAGGGAGAAGACTCAAATCAACAGAATTAGAAATGAAAAACGGGAAGTAACAACTGACACTGCAGAAATACAAAGGATCATGAGAGATTACTACAAGCAACTCTATGCCAATAAAATGGACAACCTGGAAGAAATGGACACATTCTTAGAAAAAAGCACAACCTACCAAGACTGAATCAGGAAGAAATAGAAAATATGAACAGACCAATCACAAGCACTGAAATTGAAACTGTGATTAAAAATCTTCCAACAAACAAAAGCCTAGGACCAGATGGCTTCACAGGCAAATTCTATCAAACATTTAGAGAAGAGCTAACACTTATACTTCTCAAACTCTTCCAAAATATAGCAGGAGGAGGAACACTCTCAAACTCATTCTATGAGGCCACCATCACCCTGATACCAAAACCACACAAAGATGTCACAAAAAAAGAAAATCACAGGCCAATATCACTGATGAACATAGATGCAAAAATTCTCAACAAAATATTAGCAAACAGAATCCAGCAGCACATTAAAAGGATCATACACCATGATCAAGCAGGGTTTCTCCCAGGAATGCAAGGATTCTTCAATATATGCAAATCAATCAATGGGATACACCATATTAACAAATTGAAGGATAAAAACCATATGATAATCTCAATAGATGCAGAAAAAGCTTTCAACAAAATTCAACACCCATTTATGATAAACACTCTCCAGAAAGTAGGCACAGAGGGAACTTACCTCAACATAATAAAGGCCATATATGACAAACCCACAGCCAACATCATTCTCAATGGTGAAAAACCAAAACCATTTCCACTAAGATCAGGAACAAGACAAGGTTGCCCACTCTCACCACTATTATTCAACATAGTTTTGGAAGTTTTAGCCACAGCAATCAGAGAAGAAAAAGAAATAAAAGGAACCCAAATCAGAAAAGAAGAAGTAAAACTGTCACTGTTTGCAGATGACATGATACTATACATCGAGAATCCTAAACATGCTACCAGAAAACTACTAGAGCTAATCAATGAATTTGGTAAAGTAGCAGGATACAAAACTAATGCACAGAAATCTCTTGCATTTGTATTCACTAATGATGAAAAATCTGAAATAGAAATTAAGGAATCACTCCCATTTACCATTGCAACAAAAAGAATAAAATACCTAGGAATAAACCTACCTAAGGAGACAAAAGACCTGTATGTAGAAAACTATAAGACACTGATGAAAGAAATTAAAGATGATACAAACAGATGGAGAGATATACCTTGCCCTTGGATTGGAAGAATCGACATTGTGAAAATGACTATACTACCCAAAGCAATCTACTGATTCAATGTAATCCCTATCAAACTACCAGTGGCATTTTTCACAGAACTAGAACAGAAAAGTTCATAATTTGTATGGAAACACAGAAGACCCCAAATAGCCAAAGCAATCTTGAGAAAGAAAAACAGAGCTGGAGGAATCAAGACTCCCTGACTTTGGACCACACTACAAGGCTACAGTAATCAAGACAGTGTCGTACTGGCACAAAAACTGAAATATAGATCAATGGAACAGGATATAAAGCCCAGAGATAAACCCACACACATATGGTCACCTTATCTTTGATAAAGGAGACAAGAATCCACAGTGGAGAAAAGACAGCCTCTTCAATAAGTGGTGCTGGGAAAACTGGAACTGGACAGGTACATGTAAGAGTATGAGATTAGAACACTCCCTAACACCGTACACAAAAATAAACTCAAAGTGGATTAAAGACCTAAATGTTAATGCCAGACACTACAAAACTCTCAGAGGAAAACATAGGCAGAACACTCTATGGCATAAATCACAGAAGATCCTTTTTGACTCACCTCCTAGAGAAATGGAAATAAAAACAAAAATAAACAAATGGGACCTAATGAAACTTAAAAGTTTTTGCACAGCAAAGGAAACCATAAACAAGATGAAAAGACAGCCCTCAGAATGGGAGTAAATATTTGCAAATGAAGCAGCTGACAAAGGATTATCTCCAAAATATACAAGCAGCTCACACAGCTCAATATCAAAAAAACCACCAACCCAATCCAAAAATGGGCAGAAGACCTAAACAGACATTTCTCCAGAGAAGATATACAGACTGCCAACGGACACATGAAAGGATGCTCAACATCACTAATGGTTAGAGAAATGCAAATCAAAACTGCAATGAGGTATCACCTCACACTGGTCAGAATGGCCATCATCAAAAGGTCAACAAACAACAAATGCTGGAGAGGGTGTGGAGAAAGGGAACCCTCTTGCACTGCTGGTGAGAATGTAAACTGATACAGTCACTGTGGAGAACAGTATGGAGGTTCCTTATAAAATACCAATTTACGAGATTTAAATTTTGTTGCCTTTGTAGGAATTTTTTTCTGAATCCTAGTACGCTCTTAGAGCCCCAGATGCCCACTTCATTCTCTGCCTTTACTTAACGTGTGGTTTAGTTTGTATCAGGTTCAAGTTCTTATTTTTCTACTGTAGGTAGTATGATTAAATAATCAGGAGTCAGAATTCTCTTACGTGGGTTTATGATCAGTATTACTTTATTAAGAATTACCTTTGATTTTCTGTTTACATTGTTCTTTCTATTGTATAGGTAACATTTAATAGATTGTTATCCATGATTTCATTTTAAAATATTTTATTTATTTTAATTGATATGAGGCCTATATATCATATAAACATTTGAAAAGGTAACAAATATAGAGTAAATTGTTAACGTAAATAGTTGGTGCTCACTTGCTTTTATGGTTTATTATCTGAAAGTAGTTGATAGATTTTACATCTTTGATATAAAGCACTGCCATATTTGTATTTTAAAAGAAATTTAGACCTATTATGTATAGCTCAGATTGATGACATTTTTCCTAGTGTGTGTTTGTATGTTTTATTTATATTTTGCTTTTCTGAGCTGTCTTTTTAACTTCTAGCAAATCTTTTTAGTCATCTTTTATATACTTTTACCTCCATATGAAGTAAATAAATGTTGTCCTTGTTAAAAAAAAAAAAAAAGAAGACAGTGCTTTACTCAAGCACGCTGCACACCTGGCAGG
>RJWK010005740.1:0-27558 GCA_004363435.1 Platanista minor
TTTTTTTTTTTTTTTTTTAACACGGGCCTCTCACTGTTGTGGCCTCTCCTGTTGCAGAGCACAGGCTCCGGACGTGCAGGCTCAGCAGCCATGGCTCATGGGCCTAGCCGCTCTGCAGCATGTGGGATCCTCCTGGACCGGGGCACGAACCTGTGTCCCCTGCATCGGCAGGTGGACTCTCAACCTTGGATCATCTTTACTATCTTTATTCTTAATTCTTTTTCAGGTAGACTGCCTATTTCCTCTTCATTTGTTAGGTCTGGTGGGTTTTTACTTTGCTCCTTCATCTGCTGTGTGTTTTTCTGTCTTCTCATTTTGCTTACCTTACTGTGTTTAGGGTCTCCTTTTCACAGGCTGCAGGTTCATAGTTCCCATTGTTTTTGGTGTCTGTCCCCAGTGGCTAAGGTTGGTTCAGTGGGTTGTGTAGGCTCCCTGGTGGAGGGGACTAATGCCTGTGTTCTGGTGGATGAGGCTGGATCTTGTCTTTCTGGTGGGCAGGTCCATGTCCGGTGGTGTGTTTGGGGGTGTCTGTGGCCTTATTATGATTTTAGGCAGCCTCTCTGCTAATGGATGGGGCTGTGTTTCTGTCTTGCTAGTTGTTTGGCATAGGGTGTCCAGCACTGTAGCTTGCTGGTTGTTGAGTGAAGCTGGGTCTTGGTGTTGAGATGGAGATCTCTGGGAGATTTTCGCCATTTGATAGTACGTGGAGCTGGGAGGTCTCTTGTGGATCAGTGTCCTGAAGTTAGCTCTCCCACCTCAGAGGCACAGCCGTGACGCCTGGCTGGAGCACCAAGAGCCTGTCCTCCACACAGCTCAGAATAAAAGGGAGAAAAAATAAAAAGAAAGAAAGAAAGAGGATAAAATAAAGTAAGGTAAAAGAAAATAAAGTTATTAAAATAAAAAGTAGAAAATAATTATTAAGAAAAAAATTTTAAAAAGAAAATAAAATTTTTTTAAGTAAAAAAAAAAAAAAAAAAAAAAAAAAAAAATGGACGGACAGAACCCTAGGACAAATGGTGAAAGCAAAGCTATATGGACAAAATCACACACAGAAGCATACACATACACACTCACAAAAAGAGGAAATGGGGAAAAAATAATATATCTTGCTCCCAAAGTCCACCTCCTCAATTTGGGATGATTTGCCGTCTATTCATGTATTCCGCAGATGCAGGGTACATCAAGTTGATTGTGGAGATTTAATCCGCTGCTCCTGAGGCTGCTGGGAGAAATTTCCCTTTCTCTTCTTTGTTCGCACAGCTCCTGGGGCTCAGCTTTGGATTTGGCCCCGCCTCTGCGTGTAGGTCGCCTGGGGGCATCTGTTCTTCCCTGACAGGACCAGGTTAAAGGAGCAGCTGATGTGGGGGTTCTGGCTCACTCAGGTTGGGGGGAGGGAGGGGTACGGATGTGGGGCGAGCCTGCGGCTGCGGAGGCCAGAGGGACATTGCACCAGCCTGAGGCGCCGTGTGTTCTCCTGGGGAAGTTGTCCCTGGATCCCGGGACCCTGGCAGTGGCGGGCTGCACAGGCTCCCAGGAAGGGAGGTGTGGATAGCAACCTGTGCTCGCACACAGGCTTCTTGGTGGCGGCAGCAGCAGCCCTAGCGTCTCAGGCCCGTCTCTGGGGTCCGCGCTGATAGCCATGGCTCACTCCTGTCTCTTAGAGCTCCTTTAAGCAACGCTCTTAATCCCCTCTCCTCGTGCACCAGGAACAAAGAGGGAAGAAAACGTCTCTTGCCTCTTCGGCAGGTCCAGACTTTTTCCCGGACTCCCTCCTGGCTAGCCGTGGTGCACTAGCCCCCTGCAGGCTGTGTTCACGCTGCCAACCCCAGTCCTCTCCCTGCGCTCCCACCGAAGCCCAAGCCTCAGCTCCCAGCCCCGCCTGCCCCGGCGGGTGAGCAGACAAGCCTCTCGGGCTGGGGAGTGCTGGTCGACACCAATCCTCCATGCGGGAATCTCTCCGCTTTGCCCTCCGCACGCCTGTGGCTGCACTCTCCTCCATGGCTCTGAAGCTTCCCCTCTCCGCCCCCTGCAGTGTCCGCCCACGAAGGGGCTTCTAGTGTGTGGAAACCTTTCCTCCTTCACAGCTCCCTCCCACTGGTGCAGGTCCCGTCCCTATTCTTTTGTCTCTGTTTTTTCTTTTTTCTTTGGCCCTACCCAGGTACCTGTGGGGTTTCTTGCCTTTTGGGAGGTCTGAGGTCTTCTGCCAGCGTTCAGTGGGTGTTCAGTAGGAGCCGTTCCACATGTAGATGTATTTCTGATGTATCTGTGGGGAGGAAGGTGATCTCCACGTCTCTCTCTTCCGCCATCTTCTCAAATCCCCCTGTATCACATCTTCTTTATCCATTCCTCTGTCAGTTGCTTGCATGCCTTGGCTATTGTGAAGAGTGCTTGCATGCCTTGGCTATTGTGAAGAGTGCTGCTATGAACTTAGAGGTGCATGTGTCTTTCTGAATTATAGTTTTGTCTGGATATATGCCCAGGAGTGGGATTGCTGGATCATATGGTAATTCTAGTTTTAGTTTTCTGAGGAACCGCCATACTGTTTTCCACAGTGGCTGCAACATCTTACATTCCCACCAACAGTGTAGGAGGGTTCCCTTGTCTCCACACCCTTTACAGCCTTTGCTATTTGTAGACTTTTTAGTGATGGCCATCCTGACTGGTATGAGGTGGTACCTCATTGTAGTTTTTATTTGCATTTCTCTAATAATTAGCAATGAAGAGCATCTTTTCATGTGCCTATTAGCTATCTGTGTTTCTTCTTTGGAGAAATGTCTATTTAGGTCTTCTGCCCATTTTTCGATTGGGTTGTTTGGTTTTTTGTTGTTGAGTTGTATGAGCTGTTTGTATATGTTGGAAATTAAGTCCTTGTCAGTTGCATTGCTTGCAAATATTTTCTCCCATTCTGTAGGTTGTATTTTCATTTTATTTATGGTTTCCTTTGCTGTGCAAAAGCTTGTAAGTTTGATTAGGTCCCATTTGTTTATTTTTGTTTTTATTTCTATTGCCTTGGGAGACTGACCTAAGAAAACATTGGTACAATTTATGTCCAGAATGTTTTGATCTCTTCTAGGAGTTTTATGATGTCGTGTCTTATATTTAAGTCTTTAAGCCATTTTGAGTTTATTTTTGTGTATGGTGAGAGAGTGTGTTCTAACTTCATTGATTTACACGTGGCTGTCCAAGTTTCCCAACATCATTTGCTGAAGAGACTGTCTTTTTCCCATTGTACATTCTTGCCTCCTTTGTCAAAGATTAATTGACCATAGGTGTGTAGGTTTATTTCTGGGCTCTCTATTCTGTTCCACTGATCCATATGTCTGTTTCTGTGCCAGTACCATGCTGTTTTGATTACTGTAGCTTTGTAGTATTGTCTGAAGTCTGGGAAGGTTATGCCTCCTGCTTTGTTCTTTTTCTTCAGGATTGCTTTGGCAATTCTGGATCTTTTATGGTTCCATGTGAATTTTAGGATTATTTGTTCTAGTTCTGTGAAAAATGTCATGGGTAATTTGAGAGGGATCATATTAAATCTGTAGATTGCTTTGGGTAGTATGGCCATTTTAAAAATATTAATTCTTCCAATTCAACAGGATAAAATATCTTTCCATTTCTTTGAATCATCTTTAATTTCCCTTATTAATGTTTTATCATTTTCAATGTATAAGTCTTTCACCTCCTTGGTCAGGTTTATTCCTAAGTATTTTATTTTGGGGAGTGCAATTTTATTTTATTTTTTTTTATTTTAAAAAAGATTTATTTATTTATTTGGCCGTGCTGGGTCTTAGTTGTGGCACGTGGGATCTTTATTGCCAAGTGTGGGATCTCTGTTGTGGAGGCAGGATCTTTAGTTGCGGCATGCAGGATCTTTAGTTGTGGCATGTGAACTCTCAGTTGCAGCATGTGGGTTCTAGTTCCCTGACCAGGGATCGAACCATCCCCCTACATTGGGAGCATGGAGTCTTAGCCACTGAACCACCAGAGAAGTCCCCAGGGGTGCGATTTTAAAAGTTTCTTTTGTTTTGTTTTGTTTTTTTACATTCCCTTTCTGATATTTCGTTGTTGGTGTAAAGAAATGCAATTGATTTCTGTATGTTAATCTTCTAACCTGCTACCTTGCTGAGTTCGTTTATCAGTTCTAGTAGTTTTTGTATGGAGTCTTCAGGGTTTTCTCTGTATAGTATCATATCATCTGTATATAATGACAATTTTACCTTTTCCCTTCCAATTTAGATACCTTTTATTTCTTTTGCTTCTCTGATTGCTGTGGCTAGTATAACTTTATTTTCTTATTACAAAATCAACTCCAGTTTTTAGAGACAGATGTTGATTTAGAAAATACAGAGAAGTAAAAATAAGAAATCCCAGCTAGCAGAAATAACTACTGTTAAAATTTTGATATATAATCTAGCAATCTTGCTGTTTGTTTGTTTTTCTCTATGTATTTCAGGAAAAAATGTCAACTATAGGAAAGTACATGGAATAACATGAGACACACTCATGTGCCCAATACCCTGAATGAATATGTATTTACATTTTATCATATATGCCTCAGATTATTTTATATAAAAGAAAAAAATATATTACTTGGTATCCTACTCAAATCCTGTTTTCCTTCTTCCTTCCCTAAAAGCAATTCACCTCTACTGTAAATTTATATATATCCTTTCCATACACATTTTTATAGATTTACTACATGTGTATATATATTTATCTTTTGTGAAGATTAAATATTTCCCTAAACTGTACATACTTTTTCTGGAATTTGTTTTTTTCACTCATTGTTTGTTGTTAAGACTTATTCAAGTTGATACAAACAGACCCAACTGACTAATTTTAATTGCTATTGTAGCAGGGATTGGCAAACTATGGCTACAAGCATCCAGCCTGTGAGCAAATCTGGCTAAGAATGGTTCTGCATTTTTAAAATTTGTTAAAAAAAAAAAAAAAAAAAGAATCTGCAATACAGACATAGGTGATCTACAAAGCCTAAAATATTTAATATCTGACCCAGAAAAAGTTTACGAAGCCCTATTGGATAGTAACCCTTTCTATGAACATATGACAATCCATTCCCCATGGATGGACACTGAGATTGCTTCCAGTGTTTTACTCTTCAAACAGAACTGCTATGAACATTCTCACATATGTCCTCCCATGCATATGTGCAAGGGTTTCTCCAGAACAAGTAAAATTGCTGAGTTGGACGGTGTGTGCATTTGCAGTTTGACTGCCAAATTCCCCTCCACAGTTGCTATACAAATTCAGACTTAAACTAGCAGTAAATGAGAGGTCTCAGTTTTTCCAAAATTTCATCGACATAAGATTTTATCAGATTTTCAACTGCTGGCAGTCTAATAGAGGTGAGTGGCTCATGGCTTTTATTTATGTCTCCCTGTTTTCTAGTGAAGTTGAGCAGCTTTACTTACATTTATTGGCCATTTAAATTTCTTCTTTTGTGATTGCCTTTCTTTTCTTTTTACTGGGATTTACCTTTTATTATTATAGGAATTATTTATATATTCCAAATTCTAATATTTTGTGAGGCCAATGTGTTGTAGATCTCTTATGCTACTTTGTTGGTTTTTTAATTTTATTTTAAAATTTCTTTTGCTGTTTTGGG
The DNA here is from genome assembly GCA_004363435.1 of Platanista minor. Taxonomy (NCBI): domain Eukaryota; kingdom Metazoa; phylum Chordata; class Mammalia; order Artiodactyla; family Platanistidae; genus Platanista; species Platanista minor. The sequence continues at coordinate 5,621 of RJWK010005740.1, forward strand.
TATCATTTGATGTACAGAAGTTTTAATTTTTGTTGTAGTTAAATGTATGAATCTTTTTCTGTATGGCTTGTGCTTTTTACTTCTTATTTAAGAAAATTTCTCCTATTTTGAAATCATAAAGATAGACTCCTATCTTATGATTTGAAAGTTTGAAGGTTTCACTTTTTATTTTTTATTTATATATTTTTTTAATGTTTTCCATCTTTTTATTGAGATGTAATTGACTTACTGTTTAGTTATTATTTTTATTTTATTTTTTAAAATAAATGTATTTATTTATTTTTGGCCGCATTGGGTCTTCATTGCTGCGCGTGGGCTTTCTCTAGTTGCAGCAAGCAGGGGCTACTCCTCATTGCGGTGCATGGGCTTCTCATTGCAGTGGCTTCTCTTGTTGCAGAGCACAGGCTCTAGGCACGCAGCCTCAGTAGTTGTGGCTCGCGGGCTCTAGAGTACAGGCTCAGTAGTTGTGGCGCATAGGCTTAGTTGCTCCGTGGCATGTGGGATCTTCCCAAACCAGGGTTTGAACCTGTGCCCCCTGCATTGGCAGGCGGATTCTTAACCACTGCGCCACCAGGGAAGCCCTGACTTTTTATATCTAGGTATTTAATCCATCTAGAATTTGCTTGGTGTGTGGTACAGGGTAGGAATTGAATTTATTATTCTCTGTCTGGAATACCAAGTCCCAACATCATTTACTAAAGGTCTTCCTTGCCCAATTAATTTATCATTAATTAATTAATTGATTAATCCATTCATTCATTCAATGAATATTTGTTGAGGTTCTACTATGTGCCAGGCACTTGAAAACAGAAGGGGGAAAAATACAGAAAAAAATCCCTTCTGTCCTAAAGAAGTATACATTCTAGCAGAGGAGACAGACAATACACAAAGTATACAGTGTGTCCGATAGTGATACCATCTGTGAAGAAAAATAAAGCAGAGCAGGAGGACAAGGACTGTGAAGGAAGCATTGCTATCATAAATAGGGTGGCCAGGGAAAGCCCCTTACAAACTGGTATCATGACATTTGAGCAGAGACTTGAAGGAGGTGAGAGAATGAGGTTGTGGATATATGAAGGAAGAAAGTGCCAGGCAGAGAGGGATGAGTACAAAGGCGCTGAGGAGGGAGTGTGCTTGGTGTGTTCAAGAAGACCAGCCAGGAGGCACATATGACTGACGCAGGAGAGGAGGTCAGAGAGGTAATGAGCAGCTGGCTCATGGAGGACCTTGTGGGCCGTCGTCAGGACTTCAACTTTTAGTCTGAGCGAGCTGGGGAGCATCGCGAGGTTTTGAACAGGAGAGGACATCATCTGACTTACATTTTAAAGGATTCACCTTGGTTGCTGTGCTGGAGGAAGTCGGTGAAACTTCTCATCACCTCACTTTTTCTGTCTTTGTGGTTGAGGATGTCTAATGCATCCTCTGCTCTTAGTTGATACAAGCCTGCTTGTATGATACCACAAAGGGCTGGACCCTCTCCGGGGAGAGGGTCCTGGTGATTATCATTGTCAGGGGAAGAGTAAGAATAATGGAACGTGATGATAGCGTGCTGACTATAATGACCTCAATTGATAAAGGGGTCAGTCATGCTTCCCGGAGAACTCTGGATACTTTGATGGATGCTCTATGATTATAATTATTTATTCCCAGAGCTTTATGTTCGAGTGACTGGTAATGAAATAGAACGGCCACCAGATGGGTAGATATTAGCTAAAAGTTTAATTAGCTGAAGAAAGAGAGAAAGCAGTGACAGCCTTAGGCTGACATCTCTTGAGACCCTAATAGTTTGAACTTCACAGTATCTCTTAGTGACAGTTTCCCTATCAAGGCAATTCCTTGTGGTCAGTTTGCATTTCCCGAACTGTTGTGCTTTTGGCTCTTTGACCCTCCTCTATCAAAACACTCATCACGTAATAACCAGCTTAATTGCAAGTGATTTCTTCTAGACTGTAAACTCTGTTGAGAGTAGGGATTGGGGTTGCCTAGTCCACTGCTCTATTCCTCGTCCCATGTACAGTATCTGCCAGAGAAGGTGCCCAATAAGTATTTGGTGAATGAATGAGAAACTGTCTCAGGACATGGAGCTATTGTGTGGGATTTGCAGCTGGCTCTGGGTTCTTGTGTTTGGTCTGCTGGGGAAGGCGTTGTATGCTGCACTTTTCTCTTGGGAGTGTTCGGTTGGGTGGTCCCACAGGAATTCTCCCAGCTCTCCTGGTGGCCTCCTGGGTCTTCTTGTTGGTTGAATCATCCTGGAGTGGAGACCCTGGGGACCCCGGCAGTTGGATGCAATATCTGGAGCAGCCGCTGCCTGCAGCCACGTGGGTGTGATCTGGAGACCAAGCTTGTCTTGATCTCTGTGCCAGGCTTCTGACAATAAACAAGCTTTCCATCCAGCAGCTGTTGACAGTCGCCTCCCACACGGCCCACCAGAGTCCTGCCCGGAGGTGGCATGACTCCCTCCCAGTTGCTGTAATAATAACAACACTATATTCGTAGCCAGAGCCCCAGGCCTTTACTCACATAGACACTGTTCACTTGTCTTAGAATGGGCGTCAGAGGAGCATAGAAACACAGAAAAATCATCTGGACATTTATTTAACCATCTCCACGTTAATCTGTTCAGGTTCACATTCCCTGATTCCCCTGCTCCACTTCTGGCTGCTGAGCAGTGGGAAGGGGACAAAGCAGAGCTGGGGAACAGTGAGAGGCTGGGTGTCAGCTCCCGGCCGTGAGGATGGCCCCTGGGGAGGCCGGGGCTTGGGCTCTAGTTCCCCTGGGGCTGCCAGGGGCCCAGCGGCAGTTCTCTCCTGCATGTGCCCATGCCCTGAATCCAGGAGTGGGGAAGGCCTGCTGGGAGCAGCAGCCTCAGAGAACAGGAAGGCTTGCCTTCCTTCTCAGAACCTTCTGTTTCCTTCTGCCTGGGTCTCTGCTCTTCAGAGAGGCTCTGGGATGCTCCGGCCCTGTTCAGGTGCTGTGGGAGCTAGGCAGGCGCCCAGGGTGGGTGTGGGACTCGTCCGCCACCCTCCTCTCAGCCTCCTGGCTGGTCCAGGTGCACATGGCCCACACCCAGCCATGGGCTTGCATTTGACAGCCACTGCACTGACCACGCTTTTTTTTTTTTTTTCCAGCTCCTGAGAAGCAAATGGAGAGGCGCTTTCAGAATCCCGTTCACCTCCTCCCACCTCTCAGGCTGACCAGGGGCTGAGAGAAGGAGAAATAGGAAGCCGACTAGTCAGTGGCCCCTGTACAATTATGGGCTGGCCACAAGTTCCATCTCATTTTCTCAGCAGCCCTTTGACAGAAGGGAGGAGGAGGCAGCTGTTGAAACCACATGCCCTGGATCTTAGTGTTACCCCACCTGCCTGGGAGCAAGGCTGCCCTGCAACATCCCAGGGGAGGTATTTACTTTTCCCCCCAGCTTTTTGTTTTTGTTTTTTTTTTGTTCTTTTTTTTTGCTCCCTGTAATACTTCCAAAATTTCCACTGTGGCTGAGTGAGATTCCAAGGTAGTCTGGTCACTGCCCAGAGAATACGGGATTACACTGTAACGAGGAATGCCTGAGGTTCTGTGAAGAAAAGGGTCCTTATACGTCCGAGGCATCATTGTATTTACTTCCACTTTAAGGCTTTTATACTCACACCTGGTGAGCCTGGGCCCCTTAGCTGAGGGATGAAGCCAGCAGCTATCACGTGTTCTTAAATAGACTCAAGGCTTTGCTCTAAACTTTCCAGATAGATTCGTTTAAAACTGCAGCTTGCCTGTCACTTTAAGAAATTCATCGTATCCACCATCAGCCTGATACTGTTGGATATATTACTATTATGCATGGAGACATATACGATAGCTCTCACAGTGGAAACTAGAACTTTAGATTGGATGATTGCAGAAAATTTGACTGCAATTCACTAAGAATGTGTTTTGGTGAATAAGGAAACAACGTTTTGAAAAGTAGGTCAGGGCACTTTTAGGGAACCCAAAAAGCCCACAAGGATTCTCTGCAGGTGTGATAATTGGGTGGTCCAGCAGCCTCCCACCTTCATCCCGGTTCCCTTGTATTTTTTTTTTTTTCCAGGCTGCTGTCTGTGACAGCTTGGGAAGGGGCCCCAGGCAGCTCTCCTCTGAACCCCTCCCTATGACTTCTCCTCTCTGCCTTCCCCCCAACACACATCAGCCTCACTGGCACCTCAGCCTCTAATTTTAGCTTCTGTTTTGCATTTTGCATAGCATACAAGAAAATATAATGCAGAATTTAGACAGGAGAGAAGTCAGGCTGTTTTCTCCCTGATAAATTGGCAGCGATCCATATTGATGGCTGTTGGCTGAGAGCAGTCTGTAGAACAGGGAACAGCAGAATGGTTGTGCCCTTATCTGCATTAGAGAGCAGTCTCTTTTCAGGATCCCAGGAGCTAGAAGCTTTCTGTCCTTTTCCCTTTGCACTGATGGCTGGTTGCATGATTTCAAACACCACTAAACTTACTTCTGGTTTTGTAGAAGTTCAAGAGGACACAGATCATTGATTGTGTTGAGATTGAGAGAATGTGTGTGTACGTATTTGGGGTGCAGGGAGGAGTACTTCCTGTAAGAACAATGAGTTAGATTCAACAATCGGTCAAGACTAGAAGCTAGACAGATTCTGCATTAACAATCAAGTGGAGGACCATATCTTACAGCCTGTGTCATGTGGACTGTTTTCCTTGGGTGTCTTTTAAAGGATGGGGCAAAACTTTGGGAACAGACTAGATCAATGCTACTGAGTGTGGTAGCATCAGCATCATCTGGCAGCTCATCAGGAATTCAGAATCTTGGGCCCCAGACTCTACCTGCTGAATCCTAATCCCTGGAGGGTGAGGCCCAGGAATCTGTGTTTTAACCTGCTCTCTAGGTGACTCTTATCCATGCTAAAGTTTAAAAATTACTGAGCTAGGTGATCTCTCAGGGTCTCAACAGTCCAACTAAAAGTTAATTGTTCCTATAACTTTTTCTATGTCTTCTCAGGTGGGGTTGCTGAAAATTGTGTTAGTGAAACAAAGCCAAACCCAGCCTTTGTTATTGCAAAATATAACGCACAGAAAAGCACATAGATGAATTATATAAAGGGAAGTCTGTAAAACTAAATGAATTATCATAAAAGTAACCCTTGGTCACTTCACCCAGGTCAAGAACCCTAGGAGGCACCTTTTCAGTGGAATCCCAAACCCTTTCTCTACCCTAAAGTGAACCACTCTCCTGACTCCTGTGGTAATCACTTCTTTTCTTTCCTTTATATTTTTGCAGTCTAAAGCTGCATCCCTAGATAGCCCAGTGTAGTCTGGTCTATTTTTGACCTTTATCTAAATGGAATTACAAAGTACCTCCTCCTTGGTGTCTGGTTTCTTTTGCTCAACATTTTGTCTTCGAGATTTCATTAAGTTTTCAACACAGCGATTCTTGCCCTTTGTAAAGCTGTCGCACCCTCTCATTGCTTGGATCCAGAGCAACACCTCAAAGCTGCACAGATTTTCCTTTAAAATGACAGCAAATTAAAATTAAGTTGATTAGTGAGAATTTCACGGTGTTCCTTGAGCCAATCGTGGATTCCGCAGGATGTTGCCAAATGAGGACTCGGAATGACTGCTCTAAGGCTCCAGCAGTGTCTTCTCTGTGCCAGGGATGGGATGGAGGAGACAGTTAGGAGGACCTTCAGGAGGGGGCACTTCTCCTTTACAGAAAGGAAACGCTCAGAACTCTGAGCTCCCAGCATTCAACCAGTGTGTGGCACTGGATCAGGTACAGGGTGACCCAGGACTGTTTCAAGGCAGCACATGTCTGTCTTCCTGCTAGTTTCATTCAGGTTTTCTCATCCATCACACAAACAACAACTGTGCTTAAAGCACATGCTAGAAAGAGTAGAAGAGACAAGACATCTAAGGCACAATTTCTGTCAGTCTTTCCCCCTAGACGCTTGCTCTCCACAGAGGTTAAGAGCAAGGCCTTTGAGTCAGTCCAACCTGGGTTCTGGTACTGGTTCTGCTACTTACCAACTAGGTGACCTTAAGCTCATCTCCATCTTAAAAATGGAGATGATAATAATAGTACATATCTCATGGGGCTATTTTGGTGATTAATTAGGAAATGCTTGAAAAATCCTTAGCGTAGCATCTAGCTAATAATAATTCCAGCTAACAGTGAATGCTTCCAATGTGCTAGGTTCTGCAACCCTATATGATTGGTTCTTTTGTTACCCTCAGTTCCAGATGAAGAAACTGAGGCCCAGAGAGGTTAAAAAACTTGCCCAGGATCCCACAGCTAGTATTGGTGGAGGCAGCCTAACACCAGAGTCTTTGCTCTTAACCACTGTGTGTGTTAGTAACTCTTAGCTATTTTTATCTTTTTTTTTTTTTTTTTTTTTTTTTTTTTTTTTTTTTTTTTTTTTTTTTTTTTTTTTTTTTTTTTTTTTTTTTTGCGGTACACGGGCCTCTCACTGTTGTGGCCTCTCCCGTTGCGGAGCACAGGCTCCGGACGTGCAGGCTCAGCAGCCATGGCTCACGGGCCCAGCAGCTCCGCGGCATGTGGGATCCTTCCAGACCGGGGCACGAACCCGCGTCCCCTGCATCGGCAGGCGGACTCTCAACCACTGTGCCACCAGGGAAGCCCTATCATCTTTTTATGTCTAGGCTTTGGTACTCTTGGTGTGTTTTTCTCGTTATCTGTTTCAAACCTCTCACGTGACTTCTAGCACAGCCAGGGTCCTATCAGTTGCCTGTTCTAGATCAGCCTCTTGAAACAAATGAGACTGGCTTTGGAATTTGAGGATGGTCCCGTCTCCTTGTTATATGATCCTCTTTTGAGGGTTGTCTCTCACAACAAAACCTGGTGACGACAATGGTAGCCATAGTAGATGCCAGAGGGTCTTAGCTGTCACTTTATAAGCACTGGCTTGCCCCAAAGCCTCATGCCTCACTGACTTGGGATTCTGCAAGCAATGAGCAGTCAAAATGGTTCAAAGGTTGGAAAATGATCCTGCAAGGACAGCGTAAAGGAACTGGCGGTCGTTTGGTAGTGGCATATTGGTGACTCTAACTTTGAACAAGATATGAAAGTTGACAATTTCCCCTGCTCGCATGTGGTGAGAGAAGAAGAAGCAACTGCTGAAAAGGATGAGCTAGACAGAATGTTTTCCTTCTATTGATGACAAAGTCTTAGAGCCCTGGAGCAGACTACTGAGGGATATTGGGAACAGACTGTGCTTCCTGGGCAGTGACATCGGCAGCTTGAGACAGGGGGGTGGACTTCTTCCCTTCTTTCTCCGCCATTTTATGATAAGGGCATTTCTTCTTAATTCTCAAATTTCTAAAGACCTTCCACAGTTATGGTAGGTAGAATCATCCCCCCCCCAACCCCCACCAAAGATGTCCACATACCAATCCCTGGAACCCGTTTATCCAGGTGGGCCCACAAGGTTCTTCCAAGAAGAGGGAGCAGGAAAGCCAGTTTCAGGGGGATATGGTGTGAGGAAGACTCAACCAGCCATTGATGGCTTTGAAGTTGGAGGACGAGGGCCACGACTCAAGGAATGTGGGCATCTCTCCAAAAGCAAGGAAAAGGCAAGGAAGGGGACTGTCCTCTGAAGCTCCCAGAAGGCAATGCGGGCCTGCCAACGGCTTGATTTTAGCCCAGTGAGACCCCTGCCAGGCTTCTAACCTACAGAGCTCTAAGAGAGTAAGATTTGTGTTCTTCTACGTCACTTCAGTTTGTTGTAGGTTGCTACAAAAGCTGTAGAAATCTAATCCACCCAGCTTAACCCATATGGCAAGAATATAATTTGGTAGATTGAGGGGGGAATTTTTAATTTTCTCTCTCAGTCTTGGCTTCTATATCCCAAGTTCATGAGACCTGTAAGCCTGGAAGTAGGTGCTAGTGCAGTAAGTACCTCTGTTTTGCAAGCTGTCTTTAATGCTGCCTGTCAGCTGATACACCCTCTGGTGTCCCCTGGGATTGACATGGAGAGGGGATGGGGACTGCTGTTCTTTATGCTGTCACCAACGCTGAGCGTCCGCACCCAGAGAAGCTTCAGAGGAGAACACAGTAGGACCAGTTGCCAAAAGCAGCCTGATGGGTGTGTAACCTTCTCTGCTTCTCGGAGTGACCCTAGTCAATCATGGCATCTCTTGTGACCTGGACTGTGGAGCCTCCTATCCCCTTCCAGCTCCAGCCCCTGCTTAGAGAAGGGAGTTTTCTCCCTGTGCTGACTCACCTCTCAGGCTGCACAGTGGAGCCGCAGACTAACTCACGGCAGTGGGAGGAAGAACAAGCCAGGGTCATCAGGAGCGAAAGATGCACCAAGTCCCAGAGCGAAGACGTGACATCACAAAATCTTTGAACTGTGCCTATCTTATTATAGATTCATGAAAAGACAATTGATTCCAAACCGCTGACTGGAAAAAAAGAAGCCTAGCCTTATTTTTCTATAAATTGAATATTTAGCATTGTAAAAGGAAAGCAAAACTTTCAACAAGTACAAAGAAAATCAAGTTTTAAGTAAAATACGGTTTCCCAAAGCAAGGCTGTGAGGCCATTTCAGGGGCCAAGAGGCCGAGCGTTGGAGCGTTTCTTTCGCAACCTGGCTTACTTGCTCAGCACCCAGGTCAGAAGGAGTTGATTTTCTGTTTTTGGCCGGGGAGGGGTGGCAAAGAACATTCCTGGAGCAGAGAAGTTCCTACATTTGGCACCAGACTGTTGGGCCAGGGGCTCCTTGGCCTTCTGGTCCCCAGCTGCTTTGGCCTGGAGTTCACCTCTCCCTCATCTTCGCACAAGGCTAGTAAGTGCTTCTGCGACTCCTACGTGGGGGGAGGCGGTACGTGAGAGGAAAGCAGGCGGATGAGCCTATCATACTGTCCAACTGCAACAAGGGTCACTGCTGCAGCCTCTCAGAGCAGCTGCCACCGCCACCCTGTCTCCTCTCCCTACTGTAGACTGGCTGACAGAAGCTTCCCGGGAGGGCTGAGCAGTCAGGGGTGCTAATGAGGAGAAAGGCAAACACAGCCTCACCTGAGATCCTAGTCTGTTGTCAGGGAGTATCCATGAGGCTTGTGTTCAATTCCACACTGGCCTGAGTGTCCCCAGACTGTAGAAACCCCAGCACTGGGACTCTGAGGGACCCTCTTCCGTAGGTAAGCAATGCCCCCCTCCAGCAAGGAAGAGAACACGCCTTCCCCCATCTCAGGGAGCCCCTCCTCCCAGAAGAAAGAGTGCGGGGTCCCTCTTGGTGGTGAGTCTTTCTATTTTTCTAGTGACAAGCACAGGACAGAGCCTTTCTCTCCTTGTCAGGACACCGTGTTCCTCCTTCTCATGCCAGCCCTGAGGTCTCATCTAGGCCCTGGCATCACAGTGTGACCAGGTCTCCTCTCTCTGGACCATCCTCTGAGCTCCTGGCTGCCCACGTTATTCTGGTCACAAGTTTTCATTCTACAGTGCGTTCTTCAGAAACAAATTTTCCCATCTTTGTAGGCGCCAGACTCTTGCCACTCCCCCTTTTCACTTTTATCTATTTTGTGGTTCCACAAACTCCAGTTGAGGGTTTGCAGAAGAAATCCAACAAGTAAGCCAGAGTCATGAGCAGCTCTGTTGAACCCTCTAGCAGAGGAGAACTCCGATTCTAGCGTTAGATGAGAGTCGGGGGTCATCTGTTATAGTTATCCTTGCCCCTTCAAGCCCTACTTACTCAGTTATAGAAGTGCAGGCCTCCCCCTGAAACTTCAGTGTTTATCCATTTGGAAATCTGTTTCCATAAGACAGCCCGAGCTGCAAGGCTGGGCTGGGAGCCAGCAGCAGTGTGGATGCAGTGCCCCGAAGGGTCAGGTTCCGGAAGGGTCTCTGAGGGTGGCTGCAGACATAACTGAGGCAGTCTGGCTCCAAGTTCACTGCAGGGGCAGTGCCTGGGGAGAAGCTCCTCTATAAAAAGCTCAGAAACCAGCTGGGGGCTTCCTAGCCCTTCCGCTGGCCATGCTTACTTAGGTTTGGAACTCTATAGGTATGGACAGTGTAGCTTCTTGAAAGTCAGGAGTGTTGATGGGTTCAGGAGCCTGGACTCCTAATCCCCAGGTCTGGGCTCAAATCCTGCTTCATCACCACTTGGCTGTAGGCTCTGTGACCCCCAGTTGCCACACCTGTAAAACGAGGATTTTATGTCTGCCTTCCAAGGTTGCTACGAGGCTGTCTGGGCCAAGTGCTTAGCGAGTAATAAGCGTGTGGTCCACAGCACCTTTATTAGCAGTGTTATTTGTTGTCATCACGGTCGTCACCTCACCCAGTATCATGAGCTGGTGAGGTGGGCCTGGTATAGTCCGCAGCAAGCTTGCTCCCAAGCAGCCTCTCGAGCTGGCCCCCGAGCTCTTCCGAAGGCTCAGGTGCACCCTTCCCTGATTTCAGTAGCACTGAATTGGAAGGCACTGCCCAAGTGCTCACTTCCTTTTGACTGTCATCCTTGGAGCAGAGTCCCCAGAGGACCACTGCAATCAGCCACTTCTGGTAGTTACAGCAGTTTTTAGAGCCGTGCATGCCCACAAGGCAGACTTCAGCTCGCTGAGTCATCCTGCAGGGTCTGTGCCGAGCCAGCCACCAAGACAGAAGGCAGCCGCAGTCAGGAAGACGAATGACCGTGGTGTACACAACAGTTTTCAAGGGGATTTTAACAAAGATTTCTCTTTAATGTGTCTGGATGAAGGCAGGGTTGGGTGGGTGTTAACATTTATTAGACACTTAGCAGCCACTTGGCCTCCACAATTGGACTTTGCTTTCGCTGAGCCCAACCCAAACTGCCCAGTGGGGACCCCCCTCCTCTCAAACAGCCAGACACCCTCCTGAGGGGGTCCCTGGGGCTAGTCTCTGGCACCCAGTGGAGGGTGGGAGGTGGCTGTGAGGGGAAAGTCACTAGTGTGGTCCTGGATGGGGGGACGACCCTCTCCTCCCCTCCCCCCATGCATGCCCACAACCTTCAAGGTGGGATTATAGGAACAAGAGAGGAACGCATTGATTTCTCCCTGAGGTCATCACAGAAGGAAGTGACTTGCAATAAGGACTATGCCGTGAGATCTCTTTGCCACAGTTGCTGGGGAAATTCAGTTGTTTCTGTTAATACCACTGTTTATTTGGGCCTAGGATATGAGGATGTCTCTAAAACTGCTTCATCATTATCTACACTTTCTGTTTGGAAATCGTGGAAGAGTGAGGTTAAAATGAGGTGGTTTCTTTCCTGCAAGTATTCCAATGTTCTCTCAGAAATTATTGGAAAGTAAAAAATAACTTTGCAACTAGCAGATTTCCCAAGGTTTGCAAGCAAATGAGTAAAAAGAAAGATAAACTAATTTTTCTTTTTATAACCTGTGTTTTCTCTGATTTGAGGTTGGCTTTGATTTCTGGAGCGAACACATTTGGTATTTATTTAAAGAATGAGACAAACAAAAAAAATGGATCCAAATGGACGTATATATTTCTCAAGATAGATTGACATTGGTCTGCATTATTAATAAGTAATCAGGAAATGCTCTTTGGGAACGTTTGTTTTCTTCTTCAGCAAGAATTTTTCCAGCCTTTATTGGCTCTGTTATATCACAAGGTATTCTTGATTGTTCTGCTTCTCTTTTTTTTTTTTTTTTTTTAATTGAAGTATAGCTTTTCTTTCTTTCTTTCTTTCTTCTTTCTTTCTTTCTCTCTTTCTTTCTTTGGCCACACTGTGCGGCATGCGAGATCTTAGTTCCTCAACCAGGGATCAAACTGGTGCCCCCTGCAGTGGAAGCACAGAGTCCTAACCACTGGACCTCCAGGGAATTCCCTGCTTCTTTTATTTATTTATTTACTTATTTTAATTTTTGCGGTACGCGGGCCTCTCACTGTCGTGGCCTCTCCCATTGCGGAGCACAGGCTCCGGACGCGCAGGCTCAGCGGCCATGGCTCACGGGCCCAGCCGCTCCACGGCGTGTGGGATCCTCCCGGACCGGGGCACGAACCCGTGTCCCCTGCATCGGCAGGCGACTCTCAACCACTGCGCCACCAGGGAAGCCCCCCTGCTTCTTTTGATATTATTGTAACTTTGAGTAAATACCTATCGTCGTAAGAAATGGAGAAAATGGAAGGTGAGAAGGGGTCACCTGGCCTTGTCCCTGCTTCATTTATAGCTTCAATTGTACTTTCTACTGATGAAAGAGGCCCTCTGAAATTGAGATGCCAGAATTTCTTTGGATAACATTCCTTCTTTACCCGAAGTTTTCTCTTCCTACTTATGGGTGTAAGCCAAATGTCTCACTCTTCAGTGGAGAGGCACACAGTTGCTCCCTGTGAGTAATAATACCCCTGCACAAGTCTGAGATCTTATGTGGGCGTTCCCTGAGTCTCCTCTTTCCTTGACTGAGTCATCCTCATTTTGAGGTAGTTAGAGGCTGTCTGCTCTCTGCCAGCAGATGCTGTGTGCTTGCAGGGCGCCCAGGCCATTCCATGCTCTGAGTCACTGTTGTTTTTCCCCTGACAAACCCCTAACCGGGTGCTTACGTAATGACACCCTCTTGCTCTAGGGCATAACAGCAAAATAGCCATCCTGCTCAAGTTCTTCCTGTTCTAGAAGGTGTTTCAGCAGAATGCTTGGTGAATGCCAAGTCAATATCCAGAGTGAAAAATTTCAGAGGACAGAAATTCCAGGGGTGGATTTCTCATTAAAGTTGATTTATCCCTTTTCTAAAATAGGCCAATTTCATCAGCTTTTTTTTTTTGCGGTACGCAGCCTCTCACCATTGTGGCCTCTCCCGTTGCGGAGCACAGGCTCCGGGCGGACTCTCAACCACTGCGCCACCAGGGAAGCCCGATTTATCCCTTTTCTATTCAGGGCTCACCTAGCTATGTGATACTGTACCTGGTGGTCCTTCTGTAAGAAATGTGAGGATTTGGCTTTTGTAAGCACAGATAATACCAGGAGTGATCAGTGGAGCCCAAGCTGTGTTGGAGTCACCCTGGTTTATCATCAGTGTTGACATCTGCCCAGTTTTGCATCTATTGTTGAAGGGCTCAAGCTGCTCGGGGACTTTCTCCCATGCAGGCACCTACTTGTTGGACTCTGTGTTACGGCTTATGATTTTGGACATTTACTGCATTTTAAAAGGAATTTAGCACTCTTTTCATATATAGCTGGGTTTTTATTAAATTTCAAGATTTTAAGAGTTTATAATTTACCAATCTTTGAAGAGTTGTGGCTGAAACAGTTCACAAGAGGATGCATTTAAAAATAATAGCTCAGGGCTTCCCTGGTGGCTCAGTGGTTAAGAATCTGCCTGCCAATTCAGGGGACACAGTTTCGAGCCCTGGTCTGGGAAGATCCCACATGCCGTGGAGCAACTAAACCCGTGTGCCACAACTACTGAGCCTGCGCTCTAGAGCCCGCGAGCCACAACTACTGAAGCCCGTGTGCCACAACTACTGAAGCCTGCACGCCTGTGCTCTGCAACAAGAGAAGCCACCACAATTAGAAGTCTGCGCCCCGCAACAAAGAGTAGCCCCTGCTCACTGCAACTAGAGAAGGTCCGCGTGCAGCAGCAAAGACCCAATGCAGCCAAAAATTAAATAAATGAATAAATAAATAAATGTATAAAAAAGGAATAATAGCTCAATCTGTAGATTTAAAACAACTCTACCTCTCATCATTCAGAAGTGGTGCTTGGAGCAATAGCCAGCTGAGCCTGCGGTCACTAGAAAAGGCTGTGGACCTGAAGAACTTCTGGCCTTGACCTCCTCTTTGCCATTTTTTTTCAGGAACGTGTTCAGCACAGAGCTCCTGGAACTACTCTCTGAGGAATATAACTGTTAAGAGTTCCTGTAGATCCTCTGTTCTTACTGTTTTCTGCATTCTAGTCATAGAGTTTGTTCTCTTATTTCTTTGGAGGATCAGGGTAATAAGTGAGGAGAGGTCGGTAAGGATAGAGGCAAGGCCTAGTGGTTTTTTATTTCCAAATCCAGAATAGACGATTTTTATCAACACCTCTTCCCCAATTTCTCCACTGGAGACACTCTTGCTGACTCTTCCCCTCAAAATACAGTGAAAACAAAACAAAGAGACAACCAGAAAACCCCACTCACGCATGTACTGCAAGGGATTCCTGCCTCTAATAAATCCCCATTCTCAATCTCAATCTCCATCTCTCTCTCTCTCTCTCTCTCTCTCACACACACACACACACACACACACACACACACTCACACTCACACACACATACACACACACAAAACACACAAACACCCATGGAATTCCAGGCCCATCCTCCACCCCGGAGCCCTCTCCATCCTGTTCCCTTTCTACCCTGGGAGGAAATAGACACTCAATTTACTAAGTGCTCTACGGCTTAGAATTTGGAGAATTACAACTGAAATAGGCCAGTATTTTATTTTATTTTATTTTTTATTTATTTATTTTTTTTGTGGTACGCAGGCCTCTCACTGTTGTGGCCTCTCCTGTCGCGGAGCACAGGCTCCGGACGCGCAGGCTCAGCGGCCATGGCTCACGGGCCCAGGCGCTCCGCCACATGTGGGATCTTCCCGGACCCGGGCACGAACCCGCGTCCCCTGCATCGGCAGGCGGACTCTCAACCACTGTGCCACCAGGGAAGCCCTAGGCCAGTATTTTAAAATGCTTAATCTTACTTCCCTAAAGCTATATATGTGTGCATGTGCGCGTGCGTGTGTGTATATAAAAAAACCTGAATTTAACATGATAAGAAAGGTGTGATTTATAGTTAAAGCCCAGTCTCTAAGGTAGCGGAGGGCACAGTGAGATTTTTCAGAACCTAGTCTACATTGATTTCCCTGCCCGGCAGACAGCCTTTCCTGAGTCACTCAGTCACTCACCCAATCTCTGTTTTTGTAGTTATACTTGGTCAAGGGTGAGAAATCCTGTCTCAGGATCCCTGTTTGTCCGGGAGTGGCATGGACATTCCTGATGCTCACGGATATGAGGGCTCTGGGTGCCCAGAGGGCCCTTTATCTACCCAGAGCCTGACTGACATCTCTGCTCACTTTTGTATCTGCTCAGCCCAGAGTGCATGACCTTGTTCTATAAATACCAGTCTTGTTTAAATAACAGCTGCTTCGGACTTGTGGCCACCACAAATCCCAGAGGCACTAGGCAGGCAGTTCCCTCCTGGCTGTGAGCTTTGATCCGCCCTCCCTCTGTGAGAGGCAGCAGAGGCATGAGGGTAGGGCCTTGAGCTGCCATCACTCACCCTTTCTTTCCACCAGTGGGTGAGAACTTTGGGGGATACAAAGATGAATACAACTCAGTCCCAGCTCTCGAGGAACTTACAGTGTGGTACAATAGAGGAGAGATGCACAGATAATCATAATACGAGAAAGAAAGAAAAACCATGGGACAGTAGGAATTGAGAGGAGAGTGAGCTCTCTCACTGAAAGCCTTCATGCAGGACATGCATTTGAGCTGAGATTGAAGATTAGGCAGGGTTTGAATATAGGAAAATAGATGAGCTATTTAGGAAAATATTACTTTGGATCCCTAGCTTATACATCAAAATAAATTCAAAGTCCCAACAGTTTAATAAAAAATGCAACTCCTGGGAATTCCCTGGTGGTCCAGTGGTTAGGACTCCACACTCTCATGGCTGAGGGCCTGGGTTCAATCCCTGGCTGGAGGACTAAGATCCTGCAAGCCCCACACTGTGGCCAAAAAGAAAAACAAAATGCAACTCCCCAAATAGTAGGAAATATAATCAATTGTTTATGTGATCTTGAAGCGGGGAAGTTTATTTTAAGCATAAAAGAAATAAAATATAAAAGAAAAGACTGCTTTTTTCTAATTGAAGCATAGTTGAACTACAATGTTGTGTTAGATTCTGGTGTACAGCAAAGTGATTCAGTTATACATATATATATATTCTTTTTCATATTCTTTTAAATTATAGGTTATTAAAAGATATTGAATGTAGTTCCCTGTGCTATACAGTAGGTAGGACCTTGCTGTTTATCTATTTTATACATAGTAGTTCATATCTGCTAATCCCAAGCTCTTAATTTATTCCTCCCCCGCCTTTCCCCTTTGGTAACCATAAGTTTGTTTTCTATGTCTGTGAGTCTGTTTCTGTTTTATAAATAAGTCCATTTGTATCATATTTTAGATTACACATATAAGTGATATCATATGATATTTGTCTTTGACTTTCTTCACTTAGTATGATAATCTCTAGGTCCACCCATGTTGCTGCAAATGGCACTATTTCATTCTTTTTTATGGATGAGTAATATTCCATCTTATTTATACCACATCTTCTTCACCCATTCATCTGTCAATGGACATTTAGTTTGTGTCAGTGTCTTGGCTATTGTAAATAGTGCTGCTATGAACATCGGGGTGCCTGTATCTATTGGATTTAGAGTTTTGTCTGGCTATATGCCCAGGAGTGTGATTGCTGGATCATATTGATAACTCTGTTTTTTTTTTCCTTTTTAAGGAACCTCCACCCTGTTTTCCATAGTGGCTGCACCAATTTACATTCCCACCAACAGTGTAGAAGTGTTCCCTTTTCTCCACACCTTCTCCAGCATTTATTATTTGTAGGCTTTTTAATGATGGCCATTCTGACTGGTGTGAGGTGATACCTCATTTTAGGATTGATTTACACTTCTCTAAAATTTAGTGATGTTGAGCATCTTTTCATGTGCTTATTGTCCATCTGTACGCCTTCTTTGGGGAAATCTTTGGAGTCTACTTAGGTGTTCTGCCCATTTATTGATTGGGTTGTTTATTTATTTATTTATTGTTTTTGAGTTTATGAGCTTTTTTTTTATTTCGGAAATTAAGCCCTTGTTGGTTGCATCATTTGCAAATATTTTCTCCCAGTCTGTACGTTGTGAAAAGATTGCTTTTGACTAAAAAGTTGAACTACCATAAACACACTATACAACATAAGAGAGCTAGGGAGAATAGGGAAATATTTGTTACCTATAATAGTAGATAAAGGTTCATGTGAATATCAAGAGCTTGCGTAAATTAAATTAGAAAACTAAATATCCTAACAGAAAAACGGGCAGAAGGCAATGAGCAAGTCACCAAAAAAGAAATATAAATGGCTTATGAACATGGAAAAATTCCATATGAGTAGTAATCAAAGAAATGTAAAGGAAAACAATAGAGAGATGCTATTTCTCACCTATTAATACAAGCAAAGTTTTGTTTTTGTTTTCAGTTTTTAACCAACGTCCAGCAATAACACTGGCAAAGAATGGACAGCTCTTTCATTCAGAGCTGCCTCACTGTTTCTTTAAATGTTTTCTTAACTTGGTTTAAAAATGTACTTTATGTTAGTAACTTCTTAGATTAATAAAGAGACTTAAAGTTGCTTTTAGAAACGTAACATTATGAAGTTTTGCTTTACAAATCTCTTGTATTCCTTTCCCTGCTCACCACACCCCCCTCCCCAATTCCAGGTCTAAAGAGAAGCAGCAATTTCTAAGCATCAAGGGCTGGCCTGCAGTGAAGGCCGGTAACCTATAGCCATGGGTCCAGTCTGGCTACCACCAGGTTTCTGTCAGACTGGCCAGCTAAGAATGAATTTTACATTTTTAAATGATTGAAAAACATCAAAAGAAGACAATATTTCATGACGTGAAAATTATATAACATTTAAATGTTAGGGTCCCTAAATAACTTTTTATTGGAGCATGGCCACACCCATCTGTTTATCTGTAGACAATGGGGGCTTCTGTATTACAACAGCAGAGTTGAGTCATTTCTATGGTGAGGGAGGAAAAAGTTTTCCTTAACTCTCGTAGGGTCCCTGGCTGGGTCTGAAAATTAAACTGACAGAAGACAGATGAACAAGACAAAAGCATATAAATTTTATTGAATTTTTATGTGTATGTAGGAGCCTTTACAAGTGAATAAAGACCCAAAGTGACCAGAACGGGAAGCTTTTATAACTTTCTTCACAAACACATTTGTGAAGAATTGACAAGACAAAGAGGTTTGGGCTGGGGTCGTAAATGATGAAGAAATAAGTAGGAAGATAAGGGTTAGTTTAATAAGGTTTGCTTGTACAGCCTTTTCAGTCCTCAATTCCCTGCTTTTGGTGCTAAGAATGTCTTCTTTCCTCCTGGTACAGGGAAGGCATCTTTCACGTGGGAATTTTACGACCTGTTTCAGGGAAGAGGACAAGTAGGGGGAGGCCTGAGTGACCTTCCTGCTTCTGCTGTTTTTTAAAATTCCTTTGGCTTAAAATATTTAATATGCCAAGGTGCCCTCTTTTGGAGTAGTATGTCCTGAACGCCATCACAACAGAGACTCCATGGCCCACAAGGCCCCAAACATTTACTCTCTGTTTCTTTACAGCAAAAGTTTGCTGACCCCTGGCATAGAGTAATAGTAGATATGACATCTTCAAGGAATTTCAACTCTCCAAATCTAAATCCAATGCTATTTCACTTGACATTTTGACCATCCCTTCTCTTTCCCCCTAAATCGTTAGCTGTTGCTAAGAAAGGACTAAAATATGTTGGCATGGTTTGGACTGAAGGTTATGAAATAAGAACATCTCATCTTTAAGGAAAGTTAATATTAATAATTTTTTAAAATTGACTTGTTAACTTTATAATTCAAAAGGAAACCAGAGACTTTCTTCATGTCTTTAGAATTCAGATATCACCTCTAAAACTGAAATACCAGTAGAAAAGAAGATTTCCCAACTATTTATGTTCTTTTAATTTTACATTTGATTTAGAAGTGTCAAAGTATATGATACTATATCCTACAGTGAGTGATAATTTTGTAAGATTTGAATATGCTGATGAAATATACATTTTTAGTCACTTAGCCCTTATCAAAGGAAAAATTCACTGTAGCCATAAAAGTTTGAGCAGTACAATTAATTTATTTGCTTACTATTTATTCACATGCAGCAATTCTTCTAGTTAATTGTTGCTATGCTCCAGGATATACATATGGTTGTTCATACCATAAGAGGACAGAAACTGGGTTTGTCTTTTTCACCACTGTCTAGCTAGTACTTACACATCTAGCACATTGACTGGAACATACTATTAGTGGAAAATATGTTTAATGAATGAATGTGATTTGTTCATTGTTCTGTCAAACTTTTTGGTTGTATATATGCATAAAAACCTATACTAAATTATTTTGAATTCAGTGAAGGCTAGGTATATTTCTTTTCAACACATCGGTTACTATATTAATAATAACTTCTATTTTCACAGAGGGTTACTAATATTATACCACTCAACCAAGAAGCTACCATGAGAAATCTCATTAATATTATTACAATTGATAATATATTCTTTTGCTGTTCTGAACAAGTTATATCAATAACAACATTGATTTTTCCAAAAATCTCTTTTTCTGATTGAAAAATTTAATACTTATTCATAAGAAATTCAGGGACTATAGAAATATATAGGAAAAGACAATTATAATTTCACCCCTAGAGATAATCCCTATTAACAGCTTGGGCTATCCTTCAGATTTTTTTCTATTCATATGCCAACATGTATAATAATTATTATTTTACTAAAATATGATCCTACTATACATACAGTTTTGAAACTTTTATTTCCCTCTCAAAAACATGTTTCCATGTCAACACCTAAAGATCCACTTTATTTTTGGTGACAATTATTTCCATTATATGAATCTACCATCATTTATCCACAGACACTTCCCTGTTGACAAACATTTGGATTACAATTATTATTTTTAAAGTGCTTTAAATGCTATATCATCTTAATAACATATAAGCTACTCAAAAAATATCCTGAGTGCTTTCTATCAAGACACACACTCACATACAAAACAAAGAGGAAAACAACTGAGTAAATTTTTATTTAGGCTATGACAGACCTGGTCTGAGCCTTGCAGACAACTTGGCATAGCTGATGCAATGACAGTGAAATTATATGTCAGTGACGCAAGGAGGTAAAATTGCAAGCAAACGCCTTTGTTTGAAAGAACCCATGGCAAAAGCAGTTTCGACACTCTTCATGTTAGGGCTCTGTCAGGCTTTCAGGTTTAGCGAGGTGCCTGTAGCCTTTGTTGGGATCTAGTGGACCACCAGGGAAACAGCCCCCAGGCTGCTGCTTCTCTTTCACTGTCTTTATTCTGAACTATTCAGTGGCGGCAGCCCTGAATGTTTTAACCCCCCAAACCTGAAGAAAGAGTTGTATTGCAAATAGTTGAATGGATGGATATTTGATAATATGGATGGGCATCCAGACAGGACCAGTGTTAGGATTTATGTGACCTGAGATATGTCTCACAGCTCCACCAGTTTGATTAGAAACAAGAGCTGGAGGGCTTTGGGAAATGCCACCCCTAATAGCTCCCTGTGCTACACTATGAAAGACCAGACAAATGTGGCTTGGCAGTGACTCCAGTGAAAAGTGAGACCTTAACTCCCCAGTTGGGCCACTCCCAGCCAGGCTCCTGCCAATTTGCCCCTTTCCAGATGAGTATAAAAAGCAGGAAGTACGCTGGTGCTTGGGGACCTACGAATGCTATTAGCTTTGTTGAATTTGGATTCCTTTATAGGAAATGTTCTAATATGTGTGAGTGTTACATCATTTAGAGCTGCATATTAGTGGGATAAAAGTAGAGCCCTGATTCAAACCCAGGAGCCTCTGCTGCTTGCCTGTCTACCTCTGGAGCCTGCGTTGTTAGCCACCAGTATGTCTGAGAAACTTAAAACTCTGAAGTCAATGTCAAATCAACCCAAGGGCAATGAGCACCCCCAGAGCCTGAATGGAGGTCTGGAAATACCATCTTCTATTTAAAGGAGCCAGGATGTAAAAATAATTTAAAAATTAAAAAATTTTTTTTAATTTAAAAATTAAAAAAAAAAAAAAGGAGCCAGGCTGATTCAAGGTCTGGGGCAGGAAATGAACAAGAGAAACTTGAAACATCTTGTCATACAGGTGGCAAGAAAGTTATCAAAGACTACTAGGGTCATTCCTAAAGGACTCCAGAGCCAATCTAAAGAGGCTCCCATTAACCAAAGATATGACAATTTGAGCATCAATAGGAATAACTACAGCAGGGGATTGAAATATACAAATGTGTTTAAATCTATGAGTTCATAATGATACTTAAAAAATTCATCATGTTTAAAAGATGATTGGGAAGCAATTCATTATTGATTTGAAAACTGGTAAATAAATTCTATTATTTTTACCTCTCTTCTCTATGTGAACAATATCCCTGAGTAACTGAATAATACATGGAGTGACGCTCCTCTTTACAGAAGTATTTCAGCTGCTAAGTGACAAAGGAATGATAAAATTAGAGTATGACCTTTCTGCACCTCCTAAAGAACTAACGGATCTTGACATTGAGCATCACTGATTACTAACATAACAAAAAAATAGATACAACCGAACAATGTTTACCCCCTCATGGAAGAAGGAAGAAGACGCTACCACCCATGAAAAAGTCCTGCCAAAAAATCTGAATCTTGTCAAGCTTCTCATTCCAACTACCAATTTTAGAAAATACAGAGGACAGAGGAACATGTTACACTACACTGTGGGAGCACAAGCAGCAAAGACCCAGACTGTGGGGAATGCTACAGGACAAATGAACTGATTTTGTCAATAAATAATTTACAAGGAAAAATGAAAAAAGAGGGAGACATGAGAAGGCATAAGAGGCATAACAACCAATTGCAATGTGTGAACCTTATTTAGATCTTATTTTTTAAGTTGCAAAAGAAGTTATATTGGGACTTCCCTGGTGGCACAGTGGTTAAGAATCCGCCAGCCAATGCAGGACACATGGGTTCAAGCCCTGGTCAGGGAAGAGCCCCACATGCCACGGAGCAACTAAACCCATGTGCCACAACTACTGAAGCCCGTGCGGCTAGAGCCCATGCTCCGCAACAAGAGAAGCCACTGCAATGAGAAGCCCACGCACC